>WNWK01003442.1:115000-167092 GCA_009830355.1 Cherax destructor | reverse complement strand
GTTGTTATCCTTCCTCAGAACATTTACAGGCTAAGAGTTGTTATCCTACCTCAGAACATTTACAGGCTAAGAGTTGTTATCCTTCCTCAGAACATTTACAGGCTAAGAGTTGTTATCCTACCTCAGAACATTTACAGGCTAAGAGTTGTTATCCTACCTCAGAACATTTACAGGCTAAGAGTTGTTATCCTTCCTCAGAACATTTACAGGCTAAGAGTTGTTATCCTTCCTCAGGTCATTTACAGGCTAAGAGTTGTTATCCTTCCTCAGAACATTTACAGGCTAAGAGTTGTTATCCTTCCTCAGAACATTTACAGGCTAAGAGTTGTTATCCTTCCTCAGAACATTTACAGGCTAAGAGTTGTTATCCTTCCTCAGAACATTTACAGGCTAAGAGTTGTTATCCTTCCTCAGAACATTTACAGGCTAAGAGTTGTTATTTTACTTCAGAACATTTACAGGCTAAGAGTTGTTATCCTTCCTCAGGTCATTTACAGGCTAAGAGTTGTTATCCTTCCTCAGAACATTTACAGGCTAAGAGTTGTTATCCTTCCTCAGAACATTTACATGTTAAGAGTTGTTATCCTTCCTCAGAACATTTACAGGCTAAGAGTTGTTATCCTTCCTCAGAACATTTACAGGCTAAGAGTTGTTATCCTTCCTCAGAACATTTACAGGCTAAGAGTTGTTATTTTACTTCAGAACATTTACAGGCTAAGAGTTGTTATCCTTCCTCAGAACATTTACAGGCTAAGAGTTGTTATTTTCCTCAGAACATTTACAGGCTAAGAGTTGTTATCCTTCCTCAGAACATTTACAGGCTAAGAGTTGTTATCCTGCCTCAGATCATTTCAGAACACCAGCCTCATCTAAGGTATACTACTACCCCCCCCCAGGATGCCACCCACAAGTCGACTAACTTACTGCTAGGTGAACAAGAACAGCAGGTCTAAGGAAACCTGCACAACATTTTCGCTAATGCCGGGGATCGAACTGTGGACATACAGTTTGTGAGGTGAGTCTTCAGCACACAATAAGACTTTGCACTTAACGCTAATGAACGTGTCATTCCTATAACATAGAAACAGTAAAGGATCCAAACTCCTGCTTGTGGAACCCCGCATGTTATCTGCATGGGTTCTGATTCTGTGTTACTGAAGTTTTAAGAATATGAAGCTTTTAGCAATACATACCTAAAAAAAAAAAAAAAAAAAACTTGCAAACTCAGGTTAGACACTGAAGTCATTTCAGGATTGATCAACCCCCCGGGGGGGGGGAATGGGAGGTAATCAGATTTGATCTAAGGAAGAGGAGGATGGGTTCAGCTCCTTGAATCAAGAGCCCTACACCGTCATCAAGGTCCTTCCATTCATCCTCCCCCCTCCTCGATGTGTAACCCATCCTGTGTGATGGAATGTGACTGGGAAATATGGCTAGCTTTTGTTCCCACTGTGTAACTACCACTTACAATAGTGTAGCAGCACACTGTGGGTATTAGCACTATGTAACTATCATAAACACATGCTCATCAACCAAACACATGTTCAGCAACCAAACACATGTTCAGCAACCAAACACATGTTCATCAACCAAACACATGTTCATCAACCAAACACATGTTCATCAACCAAACACATGTTCAGCAACCAAACACATGTTCATCAACCAAACACATGCTCATCAACCAAACACATGTTCATCAACCAAACACATGTTCAACAACCAAACACATGTTCATCAACCAAGCACATGTTCAGCAAAAAAACACATGTTCATCAACCAAACACATGTTCAGCAACCAAACACATGTTCAGCAACCAAACACATGTTCAGCAACCAAACAAATGTTCATCAACCAAACACATGCTCATCAACCAAACACATGTTCATCAACCAAACACATGTTCAGCAACCAAACACATGTTCAGCAACCAAACACATGTTCATCAACCAAACACATGTTCATCAACCAAACACATGTTCAGCAACCAAACACATGTTCCTCAACCAACCTTCACACTGGCAAACTAAACATTAGTGGATTACGAAACGCAGTGTAATGTTAATTAGAGGGCACAGTGTGACTGAAGGTCGTATGACTCAGAGGTAGTGACGACTACCAGCACAGTCACTACCCTGACAACCACAGTACCAGGTAGTGACGACCACCAGCACAGTCACTACCCTGACAACCTCAGTACCAGGTAGTGACGACCACCAGCACAGTCACTACCCTGACAACCTCAGTTCTAGGATAAATTTACGATGCATACGTTACTAAATGATGCAAAGCAATTGCATGCATGTCCTGGTATCCCATATGCATGTGCTGGTATCCCATCTGCATGTGCTGGTATCCCATCTGTATGTGCTGGTATCCCACCTGCATGTGCTGGTAACCAGTCTGTATGTGTTGGTATCCCGTCTGTATGTGCTGGTATCCCACCTGCATGTGCTGGTATCCCGTCTGTATGTGCTGCTATCCCATCTGCATGTGCTGGTATCCCACCTGCATGTGCTGGTATCCCATCTGCATGTGCTTGTATCCAATCTGTATGTACTGGTATTCCACCTGCAAATGCTGGTATCCCATCTGCATTTGCTGGTATCCCACCTGCATGTGCTGGTATCCCAGCTGCATGTTTTGGTATGCCTGCAGCTGCTTGTGTTGGTATGTCTGCAGCTGCATGTGTTGGTATGCCTGCAGCTGCATGTGTTGGTATGCCTGCAGCTGCTTGTGTTGGTATGCCTGCAGCTGCTTGTGTTGGTATGCCTGCATCTGCATGTGTTGGTATGCCTGCAGCTGCTTGTGTTGGTATGCCTGCAGCTGCTTGTGTTGGTATGCCTGCAGCTGCATGTGTTGGTATGCCTGCAGCTGCTTGTGTTGGTATGCCTGCAGCTGCATGTTTTGGTATGCCTGCAGCTGCTTGTGTTGGTATGTCTGCAGCTGCATGTGTTGGTATGCCTGCAGCTGCTTGTGTTGGTATGCTTGCAGCTGCATGTGTTGGTATGCCTGCAGCTGCTTGTGTTTGTATGCCTGCAGCTGCATGTTTTGGTATGCCTGCAGCTGCTTGTGTTGGTATGCCTGCAGCTGCTTGTTTTGGTATGCCTCCAGCTGCTTCTTTTGGTATGCCTGCAGCTGCTTGTGTTGGAATGGTTGCAGCTGCTTGTTTTGGTATGCCTGCAGCTGCATGTGTTGGTATGCCTGCAGCTGCTTGTGTTGGTATGCCTGCAGCTGCTTGTTTTGGTATGCCTGCAGCTGCTTGTGTTGTTATGCCTGCAGCTGCATGTGTTGGTATGCCTGCAGCTGCATGTGTTGGTATGCCTGCAGCTGCTTGTGGATACACAAATTTTCCATTACGTTATAACACATTCTGCTTGGAGAACTAAACGCTGTCTATAATTATTACAACCTCATGTTCTAAGTGTAAAAGGGAGCTTGGAGCAAAGAAATACAGTAGAAAATGCTTTGAATTGTATTTCCTTCACCAAGCAATTATGATTTTTTTTTATTTTCCTTCACCAAGTATATTATAAGGCTTTATACAAATATGTACACTATATACAGAGATGGTAGTATTAGTAGTGCACGCCACGGTAGTCAAGGCAGAACAATAGCCAATAGACAGAGACGACCGTACAACAACCAGCTCAGGGAGGGAATGACCATGGTAAACATGTGAGTGGAATCCACGTCACCTTTCCCATTGCCAGACCCGCACTATGATTGGCTGAACCACGTTGTTGATTTGGTGATGGGGCCCCGATCACCAAACCCTTAACAAGGTGGTTCGCTGGTTGGTGAGGCAGCCTATGTGGGTGTTTAACATGCTCCGAATAAGGGTGACATACTCTTTGCATGCAATAATTAATCTTAAATCCAAGGGGAAGCTCTAAAGCAGTACGGGTCATACGGCTAAACGTCATTCAGTAAATTAATTCAGAACTCGAAGAATTAATACGGAGAGTAGACGATTAATATCTGATTCTCTCTTTCATGAATCTGAGTATGTGTGTCAAAGCCTGATTGTACACATGTAGCTCACTAATGGTCGAGTCCACTTCAGGTTTTGTTTACCTTTTACAGTGCCCGAGGACACAGCCTGGTCATCACACATTGCTCCTTTTGTGATGTCTGAAGACGGAACCTCCAGCGAGACTCTTGTTTACACTCTTCACGACGTCTCTTTTATGTCTGGTGAATAATGTTTTGAGGAATAAATGGGTCCAATTTGTACATACCAGGACTGATGTTGATTTTACCTGCTACATAATTGATAATAGGACACTTAATATGCGTATCATTGGTGAATGTATCTTTATATCAGTGGCGTAATGCCAACGGGATGGTGAATAAGACACATGTGCACCACCTAGGAATTTTAATTGAGAATTGTTGCGCCTGCAGAGCAGGCTAAATTAATTTATATTCACGATGCGTGCTGAACAAGTAATAAATCTTTCGATAAAGATACCCAGGTGTTGCACATGTGTTTTATTCATCAATAGCGGCCTTGACAGATGTGATTTTCACCACCTTACTGTTTCGTAAAAAAAAATAGCGGACTGACACATCTGCCTGTACATAAACTAAACGTAAGGGTTACTGTCCTTGTTGTGAGACTCATCAGTCACTAAACGTAAGGGTTACTGTCCTTGTTGTTACACTCATCAGTCACTAAACGTAAGGTTACTGTCCTTGTTGTGACACTTATCAGGTCACTAAACGTAAGGTTACTGTCCTTGTTGTGAGACTCATCAGTCACTAAACGTAAGGGTTACTGTCCTTGTTGTGAGACTCATCAGTCACTAAACGTAAGGGTTACTGTCCTTGTTGTGACACTCATCAGTCACTAAACGTAAGGTTACTGTCCTTGTTGTGACACTCATCAGTCACTAAACGTAAGGTTACTGTCCTTGTTGTGAGACTCATCAGTCACTAAACTTAAGGGTTACTGTCCTTGTTGTGACACTCATCAGTCACTAAACATAAGGTTACTGTCCTTGTTGTGACACTCATCAGTCACTAAACATAAGGTTACTGTCCTTGTTGTGACACTCATCAGTCACTAAACGTAAGGTTACTGTCCTTGTTGTGAGACTCATCAGTCACTAAACATAAGGGTTACTGTCCTTGTTGTGAGACTCATCAGTCACTAAACGTAAGGTTACTGTCCTTGTTGTGAGACTCATCAGTCACTAAACATAAGGGTTACTGTCCTTGTTGTGACACTCATCAGTCACTAAACGTAAGGTTACTGTCCTTGTTGTGACACTCATCAGTCACTAAACATAAGGTTACTGTCCTTGTTGTGACACTCATCAGTCACTAAACGTGAGGTTACTGTCCTTGTTGTGACACTCATCAGTCACTAAACATAAGGTTACTGTCCTTGTTGTGACACTCATCAGTCACTAAACATAAGGTTACTGTCCTTGTTGTGACACTCATCAGTCACTAAACGTAAGGTTACTGTCCTTGTTGTGAGACTCATAAGTCACTAAACATAAGGGTTACTGTCCTTGTTGTGACACTCATCAGTCACTAAACGTAAGGGTTACTGTCCTTGTTGTGACACTCATCAGTCACTAAACATAAGGTTACTGTCCTTGTTGTGACACTCATCAGTCACTAAACATAAGGGTTACTGTCCTTGTTGTGACACTCATCAGTCACTAAACGTAAGGTTACTGTCCTTGTTGTGAGACTCATCAGTCACTAAACGTAAGGTTACTGTCCTTGTTGTGAGACTCATCAGTCACTAAACATAAGGGTTACTGTCCTTGTTGTGACACTCATCAGTCACTAAACATAAGGTTACTGTCCTTGTTGTGACACTCATCAGTCACTAAACATAAGGTTACTGTCCTTGTTGTGACACTCATCAGTCACTAAACGTGAGGTTACTGTCCTTGTTGTGACACTCATCAGTCACTAAACATAAGGTTACTGTCCTTGTTGTGACACTCATCAGTCACTAAACATAAGGTTACTGTCCTTGTTGTGACACTCATCAGTCACTAAACGTAAGGTTACTGTCCTTGTTGTGAGACTCATAAGTCACTAAACATAAGGGTTACTGTCCTTGTTGTGACACTCATCAGTCACTAAACGTAAGGTTACTGTCCTTGTTGTGACACTCATCAGTCACTAAACATAAGGGTTACTGTCCTTGTTGTGACACTCATCAGTCACTAAACATAAGGGTTACTGTCCTTGTTGTGACACTCATCAGTCACTAAACGTAAGGTTACTGTCCTTGTTGTGAGACTCATCAGTCACTAAGTATTGAAGTCATTCAGAAGAGGAAGACAAATATAACGTGATTTAACAAGAATAAAAACTATATTACACCTAAAGTACCAGACGTCTACACTACGCACTTTAATGTCACTCTCCGCCCACATCGAATTAAGAAGCGCCAGTAACTTTAATGGTTATAATCATAACCAGGATTTTTAAAGAGGTGGAGGGGTAAGCCAGTGGAAGTCCTCGGTCAGATGATCAAAAAGTCCAGCTCCGGGTCATCATATGACTAAGACCCGCGTCAGGACACACTTGTCCTGTTTCCTGACAAACATTATACCTACCTATGAGACGCCACTTCTGAACATTTCAAGTCAAGTAGCAGTGGATGTTGAAGTTATTGGAGCCACTGCAGGATGCTGGGAAAGGCTCTTCAAGTCTGGTCATAGCCCACATGCACACTGCTAAGGGAAAATTAAAACCGCCTGCACATTCGACTTGTGCCTAGAATATTGCCCTACAGAAGTGTCCATACACCAACTGTGTAAATTTAAAGCCGATCGGATGAGGCGTTCTCGTGTTGTGAGAGAACGAATAACAAAACTTTGAAGGAAGAACAAGAAAGAAATTCTGGCAAAAACTTAAAGATCCTCTTCTGTGATACCCGCTTAGTGTACCTTGATATGCCATTGATTCTTTTGTATAACTTTGCCATGTTTGTTAGTGTACCTTGATTACCAAGTTGACTTGTTATTGATATTTTCTGGCATAACTTTGACGTTTTTATTATTTCTGAAATATATGTTGATCTATCATATATTTACCCTATATCTAACTACCTTTGTTATTATGATAAATTCGAGAGGAAGCCTAAATCCTTAGGTGTCATGCAGCGAATTTGAGAGTGGGAAGTATTCAGATTTTGATCCTAGGAAGCGATGGGTACCTCCTGCCCTTTAGATAAAGAGCCTTGCGTCGTATCCCCCTCCTATGATGGGTCTAACTGCCTCTAACTGGTGGTTCAGCAGCTATAACTGACACTGCTTTATTGCTAACGATATTGGCACTCTTAACTACCCAACTCTAACTACCCTGTTGATTGTTAAGAGTGCTAAGATGCACGGTAATTAAATTTGACCTTCCAGGTGCCTGTCCAGAGAGAGAGAGACAGACAGACAGAGACAGACAGATAGAGACAGAGAGACAGAGACAGAGAGAGAGAGAGAGAGAGAGAGAGAGAGAGAGAGAGAGACAGAGACAGAGAGAGAAAGAGCATCTGTAACAGCGTCTTGGAAGACGTGTGAGAGATGATCAGCTTCACGGATGCTGGAAATTGATCCCCGTGACGTAGATGAATTGAATTTTTTTATACTGTGCAAGTGAGGAAATTATAGAGGATGAGGAGGAGGGGAGAGTAAGAGAGGGGAAGTGAGCAAGGAGGGGAAGTGACGTCAGGAAGTAGGGAGGATGAAGCGAGGAAGGAGGAAGGCAAGTCGGGGAATTAAAGGGAATTTTCATGAAGATATCTCCATCCCGGAGGCAGGATAAATTACACATAGAAGAGAGAGAGAGAGAGAGAGAGAGAGAGAGAGAGAGAGAGAGAGAGAGAGAGAGAGAGAGAGAGAGAGAGAGAGAGAGAGAGAGAGAGAGAGAGAGAGAGAGAGAGAGAGAGAGAGAGAGAGAGAGAGAGAGAGAGAGAGAGAGAGATGAGAAAGGGTAAACAATAGGAATACAGTATGGGAGGCACAAAACAATGCAGAATCATTATAGGTCTTGTTATTTCTTTCTCTTTTTTTCTATCCTTCCCTCCCTCTTCTTTTTTTTTATTTTCATAAAAAAATATACATACATATATATATATATATATATATATATATATATATATATATATATATATATATATATATATATATATATATATATATAATACAGGGACATAAGCCAACAGTATCAATTTGTCCCAGTAGGATCAGAGACCTTGGGATCATGGGGAAAAAATGCAACACGTTTCCTTAAAGAACTGGGTTCCAGACTCATCGACACCACCAGGGACCGAAGGGCAGCCACTTTCATGTTCCAGCGCCTCAGCGTGGCCATCCAGAGGGGAAATGCATGCTGCATACTGGGCTCGCGTCCGGCTTCGGAGGAGCTGGAGGAGATTCATAATCTTTGATATATTGTACCAATGTATGAATGTTCATGTGTGTGTTTTCTGTCAATGTATTCTGTCTATTAATAAAGCACTCATATAATATATATAGGGGGTGGTAGGAGAAGAAAATATTCAAACGGGGAGAACCTCGAGTTTTCCCTGAGGTACGTTTATTGTCTTTTCTGAGGATGAGGGTCCCCAGTAAAGCTCTAGAGGTGGTTCCTCCCTATATTATATATATATGTATATATATATATATATATATATATATATATATATATATATATATATATATATATATATATATATATATATATATATATATATGCACTACATTCCACCAGATGTCACCGAGAACTGGACACTCAACTGTGTAATGGTGAAGGTGTTGCACTTTCTTCTTTGCACAGAGTATATAAGTAGTGTCAGCTGGGATGGTGACTCACCTGTGTGTGCAGGTGTCTGCCACAGGTGTGGATGTCCCAGCCTGAGTCTGGAAGTCACAAGTATATGGTGAAGTGAGGCAGGAGGTAAGGGGTAGATTATGTAGTAGGGGGTGAAGTGAGACAGGAGGGAAGGGGTAGATTATGTAGTAGGGGGTGACGACAGGAGGGAAGGGATAGATTATGTAGTAGGGGTGAAGTGATGCAGGAGGGAAGGGGTAGATTATGTAGTAGGGGTGAAGTGAGACAGGAGGGAAGGGGTAGATTATGTAGTAGGGGGTGAAGTGAGACAGGAGGGAAGGGGTAGATTATGTAGTAGGGGGTGAAGTGATGCAGGAGGGAAGGGGTAGATTATGTAGTAGGGGGTGAAGTGAGACAGGAGGGAAGGGGTAGATTATGTAGTAGGGGGTGAAGTGAGACAGGAGGGAAGGGGTAGATTATGTAGTAGGGGGTGAAGTGATGCAGGAGGGAGAGGAAGGGAGGACTAATTCCGAACACAATTTAACACATGTTTTCCTGTATCATAAGAGGTCCTCAATAAGTTAAACACCATTAACATGTTAATATTAACCAGCGTCACATAGGTTCATCTTATTATAATATTTACATCATCAGTTATCCAAAAAGAAAGAATCTTTAACTAATGGCCCGAATTTTTTTTTTTTTTTCCATCTCTAACTTTTCGTTTCTCCTTCGCTCATAACACGAGAATGCTTCATCCGATCGACTTCAAATTTTCAACGTTAAGACTAAATTCTTGGAACAATCAGCATGTGTAGTTGCGCTACGGCCAACGTTGTACGAACCAATCTCAGCATCCTGGGAAATGGCTTAGATAACTTGCAAATCCCTCTGCTGCTGGGTTTTAGAAACTCAGAAAAAGTAAAGTTCGTGTCATTACTGGGCTACATAAGTCAGTTTTATTAAATAAACCGTGAAACTGATTTCTTTTCAGTACCTAAAGAATGTCTCGTCTTATCGGCTTCAGAATATTAACACTGATGCATTCCACAAGAAGGATGAAACACTGTCAGTTCAGACAGTTCACGTGTTAGTCTGAAATATTAATGAAAGCGCTGAAAATTTAAAATAGTTTTAGTCAGAGTAATTATTAGACGCACGATCATAAGATATATAAGACGATGCTTCCAAGCAATTGTGACGTAACGAGTGCCATCCCTTGCACTTGTGACGTAACGTTACGAGTGCCAACCCTTGCACTTGTGACGTAACGAGTGGCAACCCTTGCACTTGTGACGTAACGAGTGCCAACCCTTGCACTTGTGACGTAACGAGTGCCAACCCTTGCACTTGTGACGTAACGAGTGCCAACCCTTGCACTTTTGACGTAACGAGTGCCAACCCTTGCACTTGTGATGTGACGTAACGTAACGAGTGCCAACTCTTGCACTTGTGACGTGACGTAACGTTACGAGTGCTAACCCTTGCACTTGTGACGTAACGAGTGCCAACCCTTGTACTTGTGACGTGACGTAACGTAACGAGTGGCAACCCTTGCACTTGTGATGTAACGTTACGAGTGCCTATTCTTGACTCTGGCCTTATAAGCCAGAAAATACGGTAATTGGAAATATTTTTTATATTGAATGTGGGCTTTGTACACGCCAGTATGAACATTTCTTACAATAAATTTTATTAAGCTGGACTTTCTTAAAAAAAACAAAATTGTAGAGAATTTTAATTATAATGGAAATGTAAAATGAAAATTGACATATATTGAAATCTCTTGTTTTAAAGTATTTTTTATTTGTTTTAATTTTCATGAGTTTAGTGAAAATTTAAATAGTTGACGACTTAATGCCAGAGCTGACTCATTGTTAGTTACTGTGTTCCCCTCTTACACTAACTTCCTGTTACTTAGTCCAGAACCTTACCCTGTGCATGTTAGAGGTATCACTCAGTACTAGACCCTCACCCTGCGGTCCCTAGAGGTATCACTCAGTACTAGACCCTCACCCTGCGGTCCCTAGAGGTATCACTCAGTACTAGACCCTCACCCTGCGGTCCCTAGAGGTATCACTCAGTACTAGACCCTCACCCTGCGGTCCCTAGAGGTATCACTCAGTACTAGACCCTCATCTTGCGGTCCCTAGAGGTATCACTCAGTACTAGACCCTCATCCTGCGGTCCCTAGAGGTATCACTCAGTACTAGACCCTCATCCTGCGGTCCCTAGAAGTATCACTCAGTACTAGACCCTCACCCTGCGGTCCCTAGAGGTATCACTCAGTACTAGACCCTCACCCTGCAGTCGCTAGAAGTCAGTCCTAGTATGTATAGCAAAACACTATATTATTGAAACGTTTCTCCTACACGATGTTTAATAGATACTTATTCTTCTTGCAGTGGAACGTCACACCAAATAGGTTTCTCTCAAGTGTATTGCTCTTGTTTGGTAGAAGGATGCAAGTAATGCCACAATGAAAGGTCATGCTAGGCTCATCTGTGTCTTTTACCAAACATTTTGTCGGTATTTATTACGATACTGTTGGTGTCTTTCTGAGTTCTTGTCGGCTCAGTTTAACTTCAAGTGTGCGTCAGTTTGTTGCTGGTTTACGACGTACACACTGCCGCAGCATCTACTGTAGAGTCATTACTTCAGGTCACTTGTACTTGACGGTCCGTCAACACCCACGGTCCCCTGCGTCCCGATGCGTCTCAGACACAGGACCAACGGCACCACTGATTGCTCCTCATCAGTCATCAGCGCCTCGCCAATAGCAGCAATGGAAGAAGAAGAGCCATTGACACGTCCACTGTGGCGCCTCCATGAAGGTACCGAACGAGTCGTCATCATCTGATGAAGACCAACGTTACGAGACTTCCTTGACTAGTCAGTGGAAACAAAGGTTCTCTCTCACTCTCTCTCTCTCTCTCTCTCTCTCTCTCTCTCTCTCTCTCTCTCTATTTACACAGGGTTTTGCAAGGTTAGGTTTTTGGTTCCTAACTTTATTTACAAGCTAAGAGCCGTAACCTACATCAGGTCATTTGAAAACACTTTCTCTCTCTGTATACATGAAGAAGATTGACCTCGAAGGCCTGTTATAATTACCACCACCTAAATACTTGACAAAGGTGACCTCGAGCAGTGGCCAAGTGTGGGTTACTTTTTACGAAGAGCTGAACTCTGACAACACAATAACCTTGGCCAAGACAAATTAAGGGTAAGCCACGAGCTGTCAGATCATAGTCAGCACCTTACACACATTCATCCCTACCTATCTCCCTGCCTACCTACCTGTCTCCCTCCCTACCTGCCGACCTTCCTACCTACCTACCCACCTACCTAACTACCTACCTCTCTTCCTACTTCTCTACCTACCTATCTCCTCTTATATCCAGCAAGTGCATAGACCTTCCTTGATCTTTAATTAGAGGGTAAGGCAGGGTAGTGGTGATGACGATAGAGAGGGTAGTGAAGGAGTGATGATAATGTTAGTGGTGGTGATGATGACGGTAATTAGAGTGAGAGTGATGGTGGTGGTGGTGACAGTGGACGCGATGGTGGTAGCTTGCTATATACAGTAAGAACCCCGGTGTTCGAACGCACTGGATCTAAATCTAGAAGCTGCCAGCAGTCACCACCCCATAAACATGCAAGTCAAATAATAATAATAATAATAATAATAATAATAATAATAATAATAATAATAATAATAATAATAATAATAATAATAATAATAATAATAATAATAATAATAATAATAATAATAATAATAATAATAATATAATCTATAAAATTATAGTTATCAAACTACAGTATTACCAACATATACAAATAATACATAAAATACATAAATATAAAAGACTATATATATATATCAAACTACCATCATATAAAACAAAATACTTTTATAATAGGCTTACCTAGCCAGCCTACCCAGGAGAACTCTTCAGGTGTACCAGGAGGAAAGATTGTTGTATGGGATTGAAACTATAACTCATAAAATATACTGTATATATATGGTATTTATATATATACAGTATATATACCATCTATATCAAGCTAAAGTACCAACATATAAAACAAAATATTTTCTATAGTAAGCTTATCCTAGGCAGCCAACCCAGAACAGTTCAAACACTGAAAACTAAATACTTTTAGTGGTGGTTTATGCTAGTTAGCTAGGAGAAGTGTCAAGTGTGCCAGGAGTTGTCAATGACCACCATCATAAAAATCTGTGTAGTCTGCAGAAAGAGTAACAGACGAAGTTATGCTTGGATTGCATGCAATCTCTGTGGTAAATGGTCCCATGGGTCATGCAGGAACTTTAAACTATCAACCACTATTGATATAAAATCAGGAAAATGTTTTTGGGTCTTCCCAAATGAGAGACACCTGTGGGAGAAAATTATATCTATATTAAAAGACAAGAACACTAACAACAAAATATCCTTCTTAGAAAATATGACAGTCTTGTATAAAACCTGGGAAAATAAAATGGGTGGCTCGGATGGGACTGTCTTGGAGGACAGTGCTCCAGAGGGTGCTGGTGTTGTCCTGGAGGACAGTGCTCCAGAGGGTACCGGTGTTGTCCTGGAGGACAGTGCTCCAGAGGGTACCGGTGTTGTCCTGGAGGACAGTGCACCAAATGGAGATAGTGGCCCTGGTGATGAAACAGGTAAAGACAATGTTATACAATTTCCAGAGGTACAAAGTAGCAATACAGCTGGAGATGGAACAAAAGGGGATGATGCCTCGGGGAATAGTGTTGACACAATACCAGTAAAAATTGATGGAAGTAATGATGGCCATACAGGGGCTGTAGGCAGTGAGGAAACAGAAAAAATGCAACAGTAGCGAATGCATTCACAAAAAAATCCTGGCAAACAAAAATCCAATCTATGCAAATTCTATGCCTTGGGTATCAGCAGGCATGGTATATCTGGAAAAACAGGTGGGACATGGACTTTTGACCATCCCAAAAAATGCCGCACCCACATGACAACAGGAGGGTGCAACTCCCCTTCCTGTAATTTATTTCACCCTGAAATGTGTCACTCGTCAGTCCATGAAAGACAATGCTACAACTATACTGCCAGACACATCATCTAAAGGGGGCAAGAAGACACAGACCAGCCAGACCATGGCAAACAAAAGAGGGCAGCCATAACCTCTCCAGAGAAGGAGGTTTTTTAGTGTCAGGAAGAAAAACGACTGGCAAGAAATGACAGAAATCTTACACCAACTGAAAACACTTCTGGAGTGGAGGGGCAGTCATTGGCCTCCAGTCCAGAACAACAGATATTAATGCCAACAAACAAAGCCCCCCTAAATTCCATCGTTATAACGACATTTATCTTTGCAAACATACAGGGTCTAAAGCCGTCAACAAACAGCAAAATTCCTTACATCAAGGGGGGACTGCTCACGGAGTGAAATGCAATGTTTGTGGCTTTCACAAAGACCCACATAAAGGATCATTTTGACAACGAAATATGGATTCCAGGGTATAACCTATTCAGATGCGACAGACTAAACAGGCAACCGGAGGGGGGGGAAGAAGGTTGGCCTGTACATCACAGAGTCCCTCATTTGCTCAGAACTACTAAACACCTCAAATGATGTAGTTGAAGTTTTGGCATTAAAGATCGAAAACCAAAACCTTGTCATTGTGGTTGTATACAAGCCTCCAGACGCAACTTCCCAGCAATTCCAGGAGCAGCTTTTGAAAATTGACCACTGTTTAGAAAATCTCCCAACTCCTGCCCAAAACATCTTGCTACTGGAGGATTTCAACTTGAGACACCTAAAATGGAGGAGTGTAGCAAATAATATTTTAGCAGAGATCACCCCAGGAGGCAGCGCAGATGAAAATTCATACACACGAGCTATTAAATATCTGCACCAATTTCACCTTAAACCAGCAAATATTAGAACCTACAAGACTAGAAAATACGCTGGACCTCATCTTCACCAACAACGACGATCTGATACATAATATAACCATATCAAAGACAATACACTCAGATAACAACATAATAGAGGTACATACATGTATGTACAGGGCTCCTGACCAGCAAAATGTGATCAGTCATGAAGGTCTCTTGACAAAATTCAACTTCAATAACAAAAATATACAATGGGAACAAGTCAACCATGTCCTAAATGAAACAAGCTGGGAGGATATCCTAAACAACACGGATCTGAACCTTTGCCTTGAAAAAAATTAACTCTGTGACACTTGAGATCTGCTCAAAACACATTCCATTAAGAAAAAGAAAGAGAAGATGTAAACTAGAAAGAGAGAGAGAAGTTTCCTATACAGGTGAAGGCGAAGAATCACAGAAGTGCTGAGAGGGGGCCAGTATATCTGAAATACGAAGGGAGGCACTGGTCAGAGAAATAACAAATATCGAACTTAAGAGACAACAATCTTAGGAAGAACTTAAATCATAAAGAAAATTGAAAGAAACCCAAAATACTTCTTCTCTTATGACAAATCTAAGGCGAAAACAACATCCAGTATTGGGCCCCTGCTTACACGTGATGGGACCTACACAGATGACAGCAAAGAAATGAGTGAGATACTAAAGTCCCAATATGACTCAGTGTTCAGCGAGCCGTTAACCAGATTAAGGGTCGACAATCTAAATTATTTTTTTTATGACCAAAACTCAAAATTTGGTCATTTCAAAAATCTCCGATATTATCCTAACACCACAAAAGACAATTAATGACATGCCCATGCACTTTGCCCCACGTCCGGACTCGTGGAACTTCGTGTTCATCAAGAACTGCAAGAAGCCCTTGTCGCGTGCCTTCAGCATTCTATGGAGAGGGAGCATGGACACAGGGGTCATCCCACACACACTAAAAACAACAGACATAACCCCACTCCACAAGGAACTACAGACCGATAGCACTAACATCCCATATCATAAAAATCTTTGAAAGGGTTCTAAGAAGCAAGATCAACAACCACCTAGATACCTATCAATTACACAACCCAGGGCAACACGGGTTTAGAGAAGGTAGCTCCTGTCTGTCCCAGCTACTGGACCACTATGACAAGGTCCAAGATGCTTTAGAGGATAAATAAACTGCAGATGTAGTATACACAGACTTTGCAAAAGCCTTCGACAAGTGCGACCATGGTGTAATATCGCACAAATTGCTTGATAAAGGAATAACAGGAAAAGGTGGAAGATGGATCTATAATTTCCTAACAAACAGAACACAAAGAGCAATAGTAAACAGGGAGAAGTCTGAGGTGGCTACAGTGAAAAGCTCTGTTCCACAAGGCATAGTACTCGCTCCCATCCTGTTCCTCATCCTAATATCTGACATAGACAGAGATATCTTCCTTTGCGGATGACACCCGAACTGCCATGACAGTGTCCTCCATCGGTGACACTGCAAGACGCCAAGCGGACATCACCCAAGTCTTTAAATGGGCCGCAGAAAACAATATGAAGTTTAATGAAGAGAAATTTCAACTACTCAGAAATGGAAAACTTGAGAAAATTAAACCTGTATCAGGGTATAAAACAGATTATAACAACACAATAGAGCGAAAAACTAATGTGAAGGACCTGGGAGTGATAATGTCAGAGGATCTCACCTTCAAAGAACACAATAAAATATCTACCTCATCTTCTAGAAAAATGATAGGATGGATAATGAGAACCTCCAAAACTAAGGATGCCAAGCACATGATGATTCTCTTCAAATAGCTTGTTCTTTCTAGGCTGGAATACTGCTGTACACTAACTGCCTCCTTCAAGCCTGGCAAAATTACTGACCTGGAGAATGTACAGAGAAATTCACAGCACACATAAGTACGATAAATCACCTAGATTGCTTGGATTGGTTGAAGTACCTTGATTTGTATTCCCTGGAACGCAAGCGAGAAATATACATGATAATATACACTTGGAATATCCTAGAGGGATTAGTACCAAACTTGCACACGAAAATCACTCCCTGTGAAAGCAAAAGACTCGGCAGGAGATGCAACATTTCCCCAATGAAAAGCAGGGGCCACGAGTACACTGAGAGACAACAGAGTAAGTGTCAGATGCCCAAGACTGTTCAACTGCCTCCCAGTATACATAAGGGGGATTACCAATAGACCCCTGGCTGTCTTCAAGAAGGCGCTGGACAGACACCTAAAGTCAGTACCTGACCAACCAGGCTGTGGTTCGTACGTCGGTTTACATGCGGCTAGCAGCCTGGTCTCAGACTGAGCCGCGGTGGCGTTGACCCCCGAAACCTTCTCCAGGTATACTCTCCAGGTATACTCTTCAGGTATACTCTCCAGGTATACTCTCCAGATATACTCTCCAGGTATACCTCGAACAAACCGGAGTCCCAACGCGCAGACTTGTTTACAGTTCAGCTGTAAAAAAAACTTTACATGAACCTGTTTCAAAAATGCTTTGAAGTGACCTCTGACACTGACCTGACTCTCACAGACTTTTGGAAGTCAGTTCAAACATCCTCCAGTGTGTGAGGCTGATTATATAATCCTGAGAAATACTGTTTCGGACATCGAACTTTTCGCAGTTCGAACACCACCTAGGAACCAATTAAGTTCAAACACAAACACACACACACACACATATGTGTGTGTGTGTGTGTGTGTGTGTGTGTGTGTGGGTGGGTGTGTGTGTGTGATCACCGTAAATAGAACTCACAAGAGAGATAACTCTCAAACGGATTTAAATAAACAAACTGAGAATCCGTGGTGGAAGAGATTGAAGGAATCCGGATAACCTAGAAGCGTTCGTAACTGGAGATCCGGATTCCCTCCAACTTGAGTGGCATGGCGTAACAGTGGTTATAAGGGTCGACGAACGACATGTTGGTGTGGTGGGTATGTACACCCGGTGTATACACGTCGGGAGGTGTATATCTAAGTGTGTACACCTGTGTATATATTCCCAGGTTGTATATACACCCAGAGGTGTACACATACACCCAGAAGTGCACATACACCCAGGGTCTCCTCACATACACATACACCCAGGGTATCCTCACAGAGACCTACACATAAGACCACAGTTTCTAAACATACAAAGGTTCTATTTGAAGTTTTGGCAGCAAGGATCGAGAACATAGTCATTGTGAATGTATATAAGCCGCCAGATACAACTTCCCAACTGTTTAAGGAACAGCTGTTGAAAACTGAATGTAGTCTGGGAAATCTTTGAACCCCGGCCCCAAATATGTTGTTGTTTGGGGATTTCAGTTTTACATATTTAAAATGGAAGAAGATATGATAAGATTTGTCGGATTTTTAACCCGGAGGAGGTTAGCCACCCAGGATAACCCAAGAAAGTCGTTTGTCATCGACGATTGTGTCTCTTATTTCCATTGTGGTCCTTCAGTCTTGTCCCCCAGGATGCCACCCACACCAGTCGACTAACATCCAGGTACCTACTTTCTGCTAGGTGAACAGTGACAGCAGGTGTAAGTAAACACGCCCAGCATTTCCACCCGTGTCGGGGATCGAACCACGGACACTCAGTGTGTGAGGCGAGAGCGCTACCAATGTAGCAAATAGTATAATAACAGATAATTCCATCTCAGATGAACATTCTCACCCGAAATGAAGAATTGCAACTCTGTAATAAATTCACCTTAAACCAACAAGTAGTGGACTTAACAAGACTGGGAAAGTTCCCCTGACCTTATTTTCACAAACAGTGATGACCTGATACGAAATATAAGAGTATCGAAGACAGAAACTTTATATCAGAGTGTAAACAATCATGAGGGTGTTTTCCCCATGCTCAACCTTAACAATAACAACATCAACTGGGATCAAACAAATCATGTCCTGGAACAAACAAGTTGCCATTATACTTGAAACAAAATGGATCCAAACCAGTGTCTAGAAATTATTAATTTTGTGACACTAAAAGTAGGATCAAAGCATATGCCACTAAGGGAATAATAAAGAAAATGCAAGGTAAGAGAGAGAGAGAGAGAGAGAGAGAGAGAGAGAGAGAGAGAGAGAGAGAGAGAGAGAGAGAGAGAGAGAGAGAGAGAGAGAGACGCTCCCACTACTGACGAAGATGAACACTCACGGAACTTCTCAAGACTGCTAGACTGTCTGGAAGGAATCACTGGCTATAGAGAAGCAAAACACTGAGCTCAAACTGAATGAGTCAGAGTCCAGGCGACACACACAGAGCTATTAATGGAAATTAAAAAAATCCAAAATATTTCTTCTTATACGACAAATCTAGGACAAAAACTACAGCCAGTATCGGGTCCTTGCTTAAACAAGATGAAAACAGTGAAGTGAGTGAGACACTGAAGTCTCAATTTGACTGTATTTAGTGAACTGGATTTCGAAAAAAGCCATTGAAAACATGCCCATGTACTCTGCCTCAGGCAAAGACTCATGCAATTCAATGTTCATCAAGAACTGCGTGAGACCCCCATCATGTGCCTAAAATTTTCTATGAAGAGTGAGCCTGGACACCGGGGTCATCCCACAGTCGCTAAAAACAAGTCCTTTTAAAGGCAGACAAAACTGCAAATCTAGAGAATGTACAGAGAATTTTCCCTGCATGTGTAAGGTCAGTCAATGAACTTAATTACTGGGAATGTTTCAAGTCCCTTGACCTGTACTCCTTGGAATGCAGGCGAGAAAGATACATCATAATTTACACCTGGAAAATTCTGGAAAATCTGCATAAATAAATCACTCCCTAAGAAAGCAAGAGGCTCGGCAGACGATGCACCATACCCTCAGGGGGCCAAGACTACACTGAGAGACAAGACATTCAAGTTTAGGGTCTCAAGACTATTCGACAGCATACATAAGAGGGATGACCAAAAGATATCTTGCTGTCTCAAGAGGGAACTGGATAAGTTCCTCAAGTCAATTCCAGATCGGTTGGGCTGTGGTTTGTATTTTGGATGCGTGCGGGTAGCAGTAACAGCCTGGTGAATCAGGCCCTGATCCACCGGGAGGCCTGGTCCGGGACTGGGCAGCGGGGGCGTCGATCCCCGGAACACCCTCCAAGAAGGTAGGTATATATACACCCAGAGATGTATATCTCACAGTTTACACACTAAGAAGTATATTTTAATATGTTTATCATGTTATGTTCTTAGTGTTGCTGTACCTCGTGTTGCTGTACCTCGTGTTGCTGTACCTCGTGTTGCTGTACCTCGTGTTGCTGTACCTCGTGTTGCTGTACCTCGTGTTGCTGTACCTCGTGTTGCTGTACCTCGTGCAGCAACACGAGGTACAGCAACAACAAGACTATATTGTTTGAAACCTAACAAACAATATAGTCCTTCAAGGTCACGCCCAAACTATAGTTCCACAAGACTATATCCATAGATGAGCGCTAAACCCGTAGGAGCTGTACAGCACCTGGGCAGTTTTGGATCAAGAGCCCTCAGGCAGCATCAAGGCATTTCCCGAAGGCTTCTCTCATGGTATTTTCCACGTCCTAATCATGTCCCTCTCTACCCTCCTCTCGTCGGGGTTGTCAGGTACAGGTCCCTGAGTCTTCACTCAGCTGGGAATTCTTCTGAGCTTGAGGACAATGATTGTTGCAAATCTTTGGACCGTCTCCATCTTTTGTGTGCTTGATCTTGTGTTTGGTGCAACACCAGATCTGAGGCTACATGGGTCGAGTCTTAGCTCCTGGTCCTGCCTCTTAAGTCTGGCAGCTACTGGGTACACTCCTGGCTTCATGAGCTCTCCTACCTATTTTTAAGGTTCCGTAAAGAGCCTGTCTCTACCACTTCGTTCTTCAGATCATCCCACTCCGTGACCACTATGAGGCTGAAGAAATACTTCCTGACATCCCTGTGACTCCCAACTGTGCCCTTTCGTACTTGTTTCCCGCCTTTCAAACAATCTGTCACTGTCCATCTTATCAATTCCTCTCAGTATTTTGTATGTCGTTATCATATCACCCCTAGTCCTTCTGTCATCAGGTTTAGCTTCCTTATTCTCTTTCACAGCACCTACGTCTTAGCTCGTATCGATACCAACGCTCTAACCTAACCTAAACCTTAAAAAAGCAAGGAGGAAAGTGGTTTAAAACACCGGAGTAACATGAGGGTTTAATAATGGCAGCGGCGTTGGCAGTGGAGAGAGGCGAGGCAGAGAGTGCCTGGCAGTGCCAGGGTCGCTTGCCCTGGGTGTCGTCTAGCGGGCACCATGTCACCCACAACCACACAAAAACAAACAAATACACATTAGCAAAAAACTACAAAAAAACATAATGGATAAGATTGTCACACCCACACACACACACACCCAAAGCTGTTGTACAGCCACATCAGGAGAACAACAGTCAAGGACCAGGTGATCAGGCTGAGGAAGGAAGGGAAGAAGGTCACAACAAATGACCGCGAAGTGTGTGAGGAACTCAACATGAGATTCAAAGAAGTGTTCACAGAGGAGATAGAAGGGCCTCCAGAAAGGCGGAGAGGTAGGGTACACCATCAGGTACTGGACACAATACACACAACTGAGGAGGAAGTGAAGAGGCTACTAAGCGAGCTAGATACCTCAAAGGCGATGGGGCCAGATAACATCTCTCCATGAGTCCTGAGAGAGGGAGCAGAGGAGCTTTGTGTACCCCTAACAACAATCTTCAACACATCTATCGAAACAGGGCAGCTACCTGAGGTATGGAAAACAGCAAATGTAGTTCCAATTTTTAAAAAAGGAGACAGGAACGTAGCAATAAACTACAGACCAGTGTCACTGACATGTATAGTATGCAAGGTCATGGAGAAGATTATCAAGAGTGGTGGAGCACCTAGAAAGGAATGAGCTTATCAACGACGGCCAACACGGTTTCAGGGAGGGGAAATCCTGTGTCACAAACCTACTGGAGTTCTACGACAGGGTGACAGCAGTAAGACAAGAGAGAGAGGGGTGGGTAGATTGCATATTCCTGGACAGTAAGAAGGCGTTTGACACAGTTCCACACAAGAGATTAGTGCAGAAGCTGGAGGACCAGGCAGGGATAACAGAGAAGGCACTACAATGGATCAGGGAATACCTGTCAGGAAGACAGCAGCGAGTCATGGTTCGTGGCGAGGTGTCAGAGTGGGCGCCGGTGACGAGTGGGGTTCCACAGGGGTCAGTCCTAGGACCGGTGCTGTTTCTGGTATTTGTGAACGACATGACGGAAGGAATAGACTCCGAAGTGTCCCTCTTTGCAGATGATGTGAAACTGATGATGAGAATTCAGACTGAGTAGAAACAGGCAGGACTACAAAGGGATCTGGACAGGCTGCAAACCTGGTGCAACAATTAGCTCCTGAAGTTTAACCCCACGAAGTGCAAAGTCATGAAGACTGGGGAAGGGCAAAGGAGACCTCAGACAGAGTACAGTCTAGAGGGGCCTAAAGACTACAAACCTCACTCAAGGAAAAGGATCTTGGAGTGAGTATAACACCGAGCACATCTCCTGAGGCGCACATCAACCAAATAACTGCTGCAGCATATGGGCGCCTAGTAAACCTGAGACTAGCATCTCGACATCTCAGTAAGGAATAGTTCAGGCCCATATTGGAGTATGCAGAACCAGTTTGGAACCCACACCTGGCCAAGCACCTCAGGAAATTAGAGAATGTGCAAAGGTTTGCAACAAGACTAGTCCCGGAGCTAAGGGGTATGTCCTACGAGGAGAGGTTAAGGGAAATCGACCTGAAGACACTGGAGGACAGGAGAGATAGGGGGAACATGATAACAACATATAAAATGCTGAGAGGAATTGACAAGGTGGACAGAGACAGGATGTTCCAGAGATGGGACACAGCAACAAGGGGACACAGTTGGAAGTTGAAGACTCAGATGAGTTCCAGAGATGTTAGGAAGTACGACTTCAGTCAGAGTTGTCAGGCAATGAAATAGTCTGGAAAATGAGGTAGTGGAGGCAGGTACCATACATAGCTTTAAGACGAGGTATGATGATGCTCATGGAGCAGGGAGAGAGAAGACTTAGTAGCGACCAGTGAAGAGGCGAGGCCAGGAGCTGTGAATCGATCCCTGAAGCCACAAATAGGAGAGTACACACAAACACACACACACACACAAACACACACACACACACACACAGACACACACACACACACACACGCACACACACACGCACACACGCACACACACACACTCACACACAAAAACACACACACACACACACACACACACACACATACATACACACACCAACTGTCTCAACCATCAATTCAACTGATATGAACCAGGAACATTAAACCTAAGTTCTTACGAGGACTCATGTAAATCTTTTACACTTTCAAAGTTATTACCAGAGAGCCTCCACAACACTAGTTATTACCAGAGAGCCTCAACAACACTAGTTATTACCAGAGAACCTCCACAACACTAGTTATTACCAGAGAACCTCCACAACACTAGTTATTACCAGAGAGCCTCCACAACACTAGTTATTACCAGAGAGCCTCAACAACACTAGTTATTACCAGAGAGCCTCAACAACACTGGTTATTACCAGAGAGCCTCCACAACACTAGTTATTACCAGAGAGCCTCCACAACACTAGTTATTACCAGAGAGCCTCAACAACACTAGTTATTACCAGAGAGCCTCCACAACACTAGTTATTACCAGAGAGCCTCCACAACACTAGTTATTACCAGAGAACCTCCACAACACTAGTTATTACCAGAGAGCCTCCACAACACTAGTTATTACCAGAGACCCTATACAGGACTCTAGTTATTACCAGAGAACCTCAACAACACTAGTTATTACCAGAGAGCCTCAACAACACTAGTTATTACCAGAGAGCCTCCACAACACTAGTTATTACTAGAGAGCCTCAACAACACTAGTTATTACCAGAGAGCCTCCACAACACTAGTTATTACCAGAGAGCCTCCACAACACTAGTTATTACCAGAGAGCCTCAACAACACTAGTTATTACCAGAGAACCTCCATAACACTAGTTATTACCAGAGAGCCTCAATAACACTAGTTATTACCAGAGAGCCTCCACAACACTAGTTATTACCAGAGAGCCTCCACAACACTAGTTATTACCAGAGAACCTCCACAACACTAGTTATTACCAGAGAACCTCCACAACACTAGTTATTACAAGAGACCCTATACAGCACTCTAGTTATTACCAGAGAACCTCAACAACACTAGTTATTACCAGAGAGCCTCAACAACACTAGTTATTACCAGAGAGCCTCCACAACACTAGTTATTACTAGAGAGCCTCAACAACACTAGTTATTACCAGAGAGCCTCCACAACACTAGTTATTACCAGAGAGCCTCCACAACACTAGTTATTACCAGAGAGCCTCCACAACACTAGTATTTACCAGAGAACCTCCACAACACTAGTTATTACCAGAGAACCTCAACAACACTCTATTTATTACCAGAGAGCCTCCACAACACTAGTTATTACCAGAGAGCCTCCACAACACTAGTTATTGACAGAGAACCTCCACAACACTAGTTATTACAAGAGAGCCTCCACAACACTCTAGTTATTACCAGAGAGCCTTCAAACACTAGTTATTACCAGAGAGTCTCCACAGCACTAGTTATTACCAGAGAGTCTCAACAACACTAGTTATTACCAGAGAACCTCCACATTACTAGTTATTACCAGAGAACCTCCACAACACTCTAGTTATTACCAGAGAGCCTCCACAACACTCTAGTTATTACAAGAGAGCCTCCACAACACTCTAGTTATTACCAGAGAGCCTCCACAACACTCTAGTTATTACAACAAACCTCCGCAACACTAGTTATTACCACAGAGCCTCCACAACACTAGTTTTTAACAGAGAGGCTCCAAAACACTAGTTATTACCAGAGCGCCTCCACAACACTAGTTATTACCAGAGCACCTCCACAACACTAGTTATTACCAGAGCGCCTCCACAACACTAGTTATTGCCAGAGAGTCTCCACAACACGAGTTATTACCAGAGAGCCTCCACAACACTAGTTATTACCAGAGAGCCTCCACAACACTAGTTATTGCCAGAGAACCTCCACAACACTATTTATTACCAGAGAGCCTCCATAGCACTAGTTATTACCAGAGAGCCTCCACAACACTCTAGTTATTACCAGAGAGCCTTCACAACACTAGTTATTACCAGAGAGCCTCCACAACACTCTAGTTATTACCAGAGAGCCTCCACAACACTTGTTATTACCAGAGAGCCTATACAACACTCTAGTTATTACCAGAGAGCCTCCACAACTCTCTAGTTATTACCAGAGAGCCTCCACAACACTAGTTATTACCAGAGAGCCTTCACAACACTCTAGCTATTACCAGAAAGCCTGCACAACGCTCTCTCTAGTTATTACCAGAGAGCCTCCACAACACTATAGTTATTACGAGAGAGCCTCCACAACACTCTAGTTATTACCAGAGAGCCTCCACAACACTCTAGTTATTACGAGAGAGCCTCCACAACACTCTCTCTAGTTATTAACAGAGTGCCTCCACAACACTCTAGTTATTACCAGAGAGCCTAAACAACACTCTCTCTAGTTATTACCAGAGAGCCTCCACAACACTCTAGTTATTACCAGAGAGCCTCCACAACACTCTAGTTATTACCAGAAACCTTGCACAACACTAGTTATTACCAGAGAGCCTCCACAACACTAGTTATTACCAGAGAGCCTCCACAACACTCTAGTTATTACCAGAGAGCCTCCACAACACTAGTTATTACCAGAGAGCCTATACAACACTCTAGTGTTATTACCAGAGAGCCTCCACAACTCTCTAGTTATTACCAGAGAGCCTCCACAACACTCTTACTTATTACCGGAGAGCCTCCACAACACTCTAGTTATTACTAGAGAGCCTCCACAACACTCTAGTTATTACCAGAGAGCCTCCACAACACTAGTTATTACCAGAGAGCCTCCACAACACTAGTTATTACCATAGAGCCGCCACAACACTCTAGTTATTACTAGAGAGCCTCCAAAACGCTAGTTATTACCAGAGAACCTCGACAACACTAGTTATTACCAGAGAACCTCCATAACACTAGTTATTACCAGAGAACCTCCACAACACTAGTTATTACCAGAGAACCTCCATAACACTAGTTATTACCAGAGAGCCTCCACAACACTAGTTATTACCAGAGAACCTCCACAACACTAGTTATTACCAGAGAACCTCCATAACACTAGTTATTACCAGAGAGCCTCTATAACACTAGTTATTACCAGAGAGCCTCCACAACACTAGTTATTACAAGAGAGCCTCCACAACACTAGTTATTACCAGAGAGCCTCCACAACACTAGTTATTACCAGAGAGCCTCCACAACACTAGTTATTACCAGAGAACCTCCACAACACTAGTTATTACCAGAGAGCCTCAACAACACTAGTTATTACCAGAGAGCCTCCACAACACTAGTTATTACCAGAGAACCTCCACAACACTCTCCCCACCACGCAACCCGACACTCTCCCCACCACGCAACCCAACACTCTTCCCACCACGCTCCCCAACACTCTCCCAACCACGCACCCTTACACTCACCCCACCACGCACCCCGAAACTCTCCCCACAACGCACCCTAACACTCTCCCCACCACGCTCCCCAAAACTCTTCCCACCACGCTCCCCAACACTCTCCCCACCACACACCCTGACACTCTCCCACCACGCACCCCGACACTTTCCCCACCACGCACTTTGACACTCTCGCCATCACACACCCTGACACTCTCCCCACCACGCACCCTAATAATCTCCCAACAACGCTCCCCGACACTCTCCCCACCACGCTCCCCACCACGCTCCCCACCACGCTCCATACCACGCTCCCCACACGCTCCATCACGCTCCCACCACGCTTCCTACCACGCTCCCACCACGCTCCCACCACGCTCCCCACCAGCTCCCACCACGCTCCCCACCACGCTCCCACTACGCTCCCACCACGCTCCCACCACGCTCCCACCACGCTCCCCACCACGCTCCCCACCACGCTCCCCACCACGCTCCCCACCACGATCCACCAAGCTCCCCACCACGCTCCCCACCACGCTCCCCACCACGCTCTATACCACGCTCCCCACCACGCTCCCCACCACGCTCCCAACACTTTCCTCACCACGCACCCCAACACTCTTCCCATCACGCTCCCCAACACTCCCCACAACGCACCCCGACACTCTCCCCACAACGCACCATGACACTCTCCACACCACGCACCCTAACACTCTCCCTACCACGCACCCCGACACCCCACCACGCACCCTGACACTCTCCCCACCACACTCCCCGACACTCTGCCCACCACGCACCCTAACACTCTCCCCACCACGCACCCTGACACTCTCCCCACCACACTCCCAACACTCTGCCCACCACGCACCTAACACTCTCCCACCACGCACCTTGACACTCTCCCACCACGCACCCTGACACTCTCACCACAACGCACCCCAACACTCTTCCCAACACGCTCCCCAACACTCTCCCCACAACGCACTCCACCACACTCCCCGACACTCTCCCCACCACGCACCCTAACACTCTCCCCACCACGCACCTTGACACTCTCCCACACGCACCCTGACACTCACCACAACGCACCTAACACTCTCCTACCACGCACCCCAACATTCACCCCACCACGCACCCTAACACTCTCCCCACCACGCACACTAACACTCTCCCTACCACGCTTCCCGACATCTCCCCACCACGCACCCTGACACTTTCCCCACCACGAACCCTGACACTCACCCCACCACGCACCCTGACACTTTCCCCACCACGAACCCTGACACTCTCCCACCACGCACCCTAACACTCTCCCCACCACGCACCCCGACACTTTTCCTACCACGCACTCTGACACTCTCCCCACCACGCACCCTAACACTCTCCCTACCACGCTCTCCGACACTCTCCCCACCACGCTCCCTGACACTCTCCCCACCATGCACCCTGACACTCTCCCCACCACGCTCCCCAATACTCTTACCACCATGCTCCCCGACACTCTTCCCACCACGCACCCTTACACTTTCCCCACAACGCACCCTAACACTCTCCTACCACGCACCCCGACATTCACCCCACCACGCACCCTAACACTCTCCCCACCACGCACCCTAACACTCTCCCTACCACGCTTCCCGACACTCTCCCCACCACCCTGACACTTTCCCCACCACGCACCCTGACACTCACCCCACCACGCACCCTAACACTCTCCCCACCACGCACCCTGACACTCTCCCTACCACGCACCCCGACACTCTCCCCACCACGCACCCTGATACTCTCCCCACAACTTACCCTATCACTCCTCCCACCACGCTCCCCAACACTCTCCCCAGCACGTACACTGACACTCTCCCCACCACGCACCCTAACACTCTCCCCACCATGCTCCTCAACACTTCCCACCACGCTCCCCGACACTCCCCACCACGCACCACAACACTCTCCCCACCAGTCTCCCCACTACTCACCCACAACTCTCTCCACCTCTCAACACAACTCTCTCCCCACCAGTCTCCCCTCTACTCACCCACAACACTCTCCCCAACACTCTCCCCACCACGCACCCTGACACTCTCTCCACCACACACCCTGACACTCTCCCCTTCACGCACCCTGACACTGTCCCCACCACCCACCCTGACACTCTCCCCACCACGCACCATGACACTCTCCCCACCTCGCACCCTGACATTCTCCCCACCACGCACCCTATCACTCCTCCTACCACGCTCCCCAACACTCTCCCCAGCACGTCCACTGACACTCTCCCCACCACGCACCCTAACACTCTCCCCACCACGCTCCTCAACACTTCCCACCACGCTCCCCGACACTCTCCCCACCACGCACCACAACACTCTCCCCACCAGTCTCCCCACTACTCACCCACAACTCTCTCCACCTCTCATCACAACTCTCTCCCCACCAGTCTCCCCTCCACTTACCCACAACACTCTCCCCACCACGCACCACAACACTCTCCCCACCAGTCTCCCCACTACTCACCCACAACTCTCTCCACCTCTCATCACAACACTCTCCCCAACACTCTCCCCACCACGCACCACAACACTCTCCCCACCAGTCTCCCCACCACTCACCCACAACTCTCCCCACCTCTCAGCACAACTCTCTCCCCACCAGTCTCCCCTCCACTCACCCACACCACTCTCCCCAACACTCTCCCCACACCCCCTACACACCTCCCTACACCCCCTCTTCTACCCCTACACCAGCACTACTACCTCTACACTCCCTCTACTACCTCTACTCCCTCTACTATCCCTACACCAGCACTACTACCTCTACACTCCCTCTACTACCTCTACTCCCCCTCTACTACATCTACTCCCTCTACTAACCCTACACCCCCTCTACTACCTCTACGCCCTCTACTAACCCTACACCCCCTCTACTACCTCTACGCCCTCTACTACCCCTACACCCCCTCTACTACCTCTACGCCCTCTACTAACCCTACACCCCCTCTACTACCTCTACGCCCTCTACTAACCCTACACCCCCTCTACTACCTCTACGCCCTCTACTACCCCTACACCCCCTCTACTACCTCTATTCCTTCTAGTACCCCAACACCCCCTCTACTACCTCTACTCCCTCTACTACCCCTTCACCCCCTCTACTATCTCTACTCCCTCTCCTACCTCTACTCCCTCTGCTACCTCTACTCCCCCTACTCCCTCTTCTCCCCTTACTTCCTCTACTCCCTCTAGAGGGAGTCGATAATAGTGGTGGTGGTATGGTGGTGGTGATGGTGGTGATAGTGATGGTGGTGTGGTGGTGGTATGGTGGTGGTGATGGTGGTGATAGTGGTGGTGGTGGTAGTGGTGGTGGTAGTGGTGATAGTGGTTTTGGTGATGGTAGTGTTGGTGGTGGTGATGGTGGTGATAGTGTAGTGGTGATGGTGTGGTGGTGATGGTGGTAATGGTAGTTAATAGTTAGAGGTATAGCAGTGGTGAGGGTGGTGATATTGGTAGTGATTGTGGTGTTAGTAGTGGTAGTAATGGTGCTTCTCTACTCCCTCTACTAACTACCTCTACTCCCTCTACCCCCTCTACTCGCTCTACTACCCCTTCACCCCCTCTACTACATCTACTCCCTCTACTACCTTTAGTCCCTCTACTACCTCTACTGATTGGTGAGTTAGTTGATGTTTTTTTTGGTGGAGTGATTGGTTGGTGGGTTGATTGGTTGGTTGATGGGTTGACTGGTGGGTTGGTTGGTGGGTTGATTTGTGGGTTGATTGGTTGGTTGGTTGGTTGGTGGGTTGATTGGTAGGTTGATTGGTGGGTTGATTCATTGGTTGGTTGGTGGGTTGATTTTTGGTTTTGTTGGTGGGTTGATTGGTGGGTTGCTTGGTTGGTTGGTTGGTTGGGGGTTTGTTTGGTGGGTTGGTTGGTAGGTTTATTGGTGGTTGGTTGGTGGGTTGATTAGTGGGTTGGTTTGTAGGTTGATTGGTGGGTTGGTTGCTGGGTTAATTGGTGGGTTGGTTGGTGGGTTGATTGGAGGGTTTATTGGTGGGTTGACTGGCGGGTTGGTTGGTGGGTTGATTGGTAGGTTGATTTGTGGGTTGATTCATTGGTTGGTTGGTGGGTTGATTGGTAGGTTGATTGGTGGATTGATTCATTGGTTGGTTGGTGGGTTGATTTTTGGGTTTGTTGGTGGGTTGATTGGTGGGTTGCTTGGTTGGTTGGTTGGTTGGTTGGTTGGTTGAGGGTTTGTTTGGTGGGTTGGTTGGTAGGTTTATTGGTGGTTGGTTGGTCGGTTTATTGGTGGGTTGGTTTGTAGGTTGATTGGTGGGTTGGTTGGTGGGTTAATTGGTGGGTTGGTTGGTGGGTTGATTGGAGGGTTCATTGGTGAGTTGACTGGCGGGTTGGTTAGGGGGTTGATTGGTAGGTTGATTGGTGGGTTGATTCATTGGTTGGTTGGTGGGTTGATTGGTAGGTTGATTAGTGGGTTGATTGATGGGTTGGTTGGTGGGTTGATTTTTGGGTTTGTTGGTGGGTTGATTGGTGGGTTGGTTGGTTGGTTGGTTTATTGGCTGGTTGGTTGGGGTTTGTTTGGTGGGTTGGTTGGTAGGTTTGTTGGTGGTTGGTTGGTCGGTTTATTGGTGGGTTGGTTTGTAGGTTGATTGGTTGGTTGGTTGGTGGGTTAATTGGTGGGTTGGTTGGTGGGTTGATTGGAGGGTTAATTGGTGGGTTGACTGGCGGGTTGGTTGGTGGGTTGATTGGTGGGTTGATTGATTGGTTGGTTGGTGGGTTGATTGGTTGGTGGTTTGAATGGTGGGTTGGTTGGTAGGTTGATTGGTGGGTTGATTGATGGGTTGGTTGGTGAGTTGATTGGTGGGTTGGTTGGTGGGTTGATTGGTGGGTTGGTTGGTTGGTTGATTTTTGGGTTGGTTGATTGGTGGGCTGGTTGGTAGGTTGATTGGTTGGTTGGTAGGTTGATTGGTTGGTTGGTGGTTTGATTGGTGGGTTGGTTGATTGGTTTGTGGTTTGACTGGTGGGTTGATTGGTGGGTTGGTTGGTGGGATGATTGGTTGGTTGGTTGGTGGTTTGATTGGTTGGTTGGTTGGTGGGTTGATTGGTGGTTGACTGTTTAAGAACACCATTGTTAAGAACTTGCTACTGACGCAGTGTGACGCAATTGACGCGCGTGACGCATTGACGCAGCGTGACGCAAATTGACGCAGCGTGACGCAACTTGACGTATGGTGTCGCAAATTGACCCAATATGTCGCAACGTGGATAAGTATGTGGCAATGACACCAAGTGACGCAACTTCGTAGTGACGCAGGTTAGGACACTAGATGGTGGTGGTGATAGTGGTGGTTGTGGTGGTGGTAGTGGTGGTGGTGGTAGTGGTGGTGGTGATAGTGGTGGTGGTATGGTGGTGGTGATAGTGGTGATGGTGGTGGTTGTGGTGGTGGTAGTGGTGGTGGTGGTAGTGGTGGTGGTGATAGTGGTGATGGTATGGTGGTGGTGATGGTGGTGATGGTGGTGGTGGTGATAGTGTGGTAGTGGTGGTGGTGATGGTGGTGGTGGTATAGTGGTGGTGGTAGTGTGGTGGTGTGGTGATAGTGGTGGTGGTATTTGTGGTGATAGTGGTGGTGGTATGGTGGGTGATGGTGGTGGTGGTGATATGGTGGTGGTGGTAGTACGGTGGTGGTGATGGTGGTGATGGTGATAGTGGTGGTGGTGGTAGTGGTGGTGGTGATAGTGGTGGTGGTATGGTGGTGGTGATGGTGGTGATAGTGGTGGTGGTATGGTGGTGGTGATGGTGGTGGTGGTGATAGTGGTGGTGGTAGTGGTGGTGGTGATAGTGGTGGTGGTATGGTGGTGGTGATGGTGGTGATGGTGGTGATGGTGGTGGTGGTGATAGTGGTGGTGGTGGTAGTGGTGGTGGTGGTGGTGATAGTGGTGGTGGTATGGTTGTGGTGATAGTGGTGGTTGTATGGTGGTGGTGATGGTGGTGGTGGTGATAGTGGTGGTGGTGGTAGTACGGTGGTGGTAATGGTGGTGATGGTGATAGTGGTGGTGGTGGTAGTGGTGGTGGTGATAGTGGTTGTGGTATGGTGGTGGTGATGGTGGTGATAGTGGTGGTGGTATGGTGGTGGTGATGGTGGTGGTGGTGATAGTGGTGGTGGTAGTGGTGGCGGTGGTAGTGGTGGTGGTGATAGTGGTTGTGGTGATAATAGTGGTGGTAGTGGTGGTGGTGGTGGTGATAGTGGTTTTGGTGATGGTAGTGTTGGTGGTGGTGATGGTGGTGATGGTGTAGTGGTGATGGTGTGGTGGTGATGGTGATAATGGTAGTTAATAGTTAGAGGTATAGCAGTGGTGAGGGTGGTGATATTGGTAGTGATTGTGGTGTTTGTAGTGGTAGTGATGGTGCTTCTTGCAAGATGGTTGCAGTGTGGTGAGATACTGCTTCTTGCAAGATGGTTGCAGTGTGGTGAGATGCTGCTTCTTGCAAGATGGTTGCAGTGTGGTGAGATGCTGCGTCTTGCAAGATGGTTGCAGTGTGGTGAGATGCTGCGTCTTGCAAGATGGTTGCAGTGTGGTGAGATGGTGCTTCTTGCAAGATGGTTGCAGTGTGGTGAGATGCTGCGTCTTGCAAGATGGTTGCAGTGTGGTGAGATGCTGCTTCTTGCAAGATGGTTGCAGTGTGGTGAAATGCTGCTTCTTGCAAGATGGTTGCAGTGTGGTGAGATGCTGCTTCTTGCAAGATGGTTGCAGTGTGGTGAGATGCTGCGTCTTGCAAGATGGTTGCAGTGTGGTGAGATGCTGCTCTTGCAAGATGGTTGCAGTGTGGTGAGATGCTGCTTCTGCAAGATGGTTGCAGTGTGGTGAGATGCTGCTTCTTGCAAGATGGTTGCAGTGTGGTGAGATGCTGCTTCTTGCAAGATGGTTGCAGTGTGGTGAGATGCTGCTTCTTGCAAGATGGTTGCAGTGTGGTGAGATGCTGCTTCTTGCAAGATGGTTGCAGTGTGGTGAGATGCTGCTTCTTGCAAGATGGTTGCAGTGTGGTGAGATGCTGCTTCTTGCAAGATGGTTGCAGTGTGGTGAGATGCTGCGTCTTGCAAGATGGTTGCAGTGTGGTGAGATGCTGCTTCTTGCAAGATGGTTGCAGTGTGGTGAGATGGTGCGTCTTGCAAGATGGTTGCAGTGTGGTGAGATGGTGCGTCTTGCAAGATAAACAGTTACCAGGGATGTGAGGCTGTTGCTGTGACCTGTTGTGTGCTGGTAGATTGTTGTTGATGTTGTTGCTGGGGGGTGGTAACTGCGTCGTGGTGGCGGTGATGGTGGAGGGGGAGTGTTGGTGGTGATAGTAGTTAGTCTGTTGATGGGGGTAGTAGCTACGGTGGTGGTAGATGCGGTGTTGGTGGTAGTTGTGGTAGTGGCTGTGAGCTGGTAGATGAAAGAAAGTGACCACGGCAGTAGGCCGACTGGCCCATGCTAGGCAGGTCTTACTTAATACAGGTAAAAAGTCACAAGGAAAAAAATCACAATTTCTTATAGTTAGACATCGTGTCGGCAAATCTAACCTAACTTAACCTAGTCTTGCCTAACCTAACCTCATCTAACCCAACTTAACTTAACCTAGTCTTGCCTAACCTAACCTAACCTAATTTAACCTAATATAACCCAATTTATCCGCCCTTCAAAAAAAAAAATCAAGTCAGATACAAAAGAATATATTAAATGTCAGACATTTCAAGCAAAGCGAAAAACTGTAAATAACAGGACTGATAAATGGTTTAAGACCGACAAGTTAAAGATTGAAACACTTATGCAACATATGGTAATCTTTATTGAAGAAACGTTTCGCCACTCAGTGGCTTTACCAATACTAATTCTAGGACACAATTTGAAGACAGTAGAACCATATACAAAAGATGAGGCAATCAGTCCCTACCTGCATAATTCTGAATCACCCCCGTCTATTATCACATATAAGCAAGAAATCATTATACTGACACATTGAGTATCCCTGACCTAGAAGAGTGTCCTGTTACGTAGAATAGAGCTATAGAATATATTACGAGTGTTGAGTGGCGTCCAGAACAGCATCAGGGACATTAAAGGGAGTTGAAGTGCTCTTAGGTTGTTGTCAAGTGAGGTGGGTTGTGGCAGCAGCATCCCTGTGGAGATAAGACAGTCAGTCCCCGATGACGCACTGATTTTATTGGGTTATACTGGGTGGCATTGAGAAGATGGAAGTGTTAAAGAACACGAATGAAAGTCAGGAAACAATGCGTTAAGCAACGCTAATTGACGCAAGTTAATAAACTAAGTGACGCAAAATAATAACGAACTGACGCAAAACAAATGACAGCGCCAGTAGCAGAAAACGGTGAAGGGTAAACTCCAATAATAAATAATTGAATGTCTTGTGTTGAGAGATTCATGAGATAATACGCCACTACTACGCTGATAAACACACGTTGATCACAGTCACTCCAGCATCTCAATTGTTAAGTATGTTTATTATTATATATAATACAAGCTAAGAGCTACCCGTAGAATTGAACTCTTAATGAGAGGAGACTCACATACTGACGATGCACAGGAAATGAGCGAAAAGGAGCGAAATGAGTAGGTGTTCAGAGACCCACTATATGACAGCAAGCTAGAGACTGCAGAAACCCTTTTCATTCCATCAGTAGGCCGTGCAGACCAAGTAAATGATCCCATAGATTCAATTCGAAAGAGAAACTGAAAACATGCTGACTCAGCACCTGGACCAGACTCATGGAGTTCCCTATTTATATATAAGTCCAAAGTACCATTAGCACGAGCCCTCAGTATTCTTTGGAGAAAGAGCTTAGATCTAGGTGAAATATCAGAAATCTTAAAGAGTGCAGACATAGCTCCTTTGCATAAGGGAGGTAGTAGAGCACTAGCTAAAAATTACAGACCAGTAGCCCTCACTTCCCACATCATAAAAATCTTCGAAAGAGTGATGTCAGATTACAAAATTCATGGAACAGCAATATCGACATAATCCAAACCAGCATGGTTTTAGAGCGGGACGATCATGCCTGTCACAGCTGCTGAACCACTATGACAGAATTACGGAAGTGTCAGAAGACAACCAAAACACAAATGCTATATTCATTACTTTGCAAAGGCATTTAACAAATGTGATCATGGTTGATTGCACACAAAATGAGAGCATAAGGATTATGGGGAAGGTAGGCAGATGGATTTTCGGGTTCCTAATAAACAGAACACAAAAACAAGTAGTAAACAGAACAAAATGTAGCACCAACAACGTAAAAAGCTCAGTTCCCCAAGGCACCATCCTGGCACCTCTGTTGTTTCTTATCCTCATGGTAAACATAGATAAAAATGCGGTCACAGTTTTGTATCATCCTTTGCGGATGACACTAAAATAAGCATGAAAATCACTTCGGCAGAAGATACTGAAACATTACAGAAGATATAAGCAGGGTCTTCCAGTGGGCAGTGGAAAACAACATGACGTTCAGTGGTGATAAGTTCCAGTTGCTTAGGTATGAAAAGAATGAAGAACTCAAAAGAAACACTATATACAAACCTCAAGAGGATCATCAAATAGAACGAAAGGAACACGTGACAGACTTGAGAATAATTATGTCAAATGACCTTTCTTTCAAAGAAAGGTCATCCTCCTGGCTGTCTTGACCTTTGTCATGACAGCCAGGAGGATGACGGGGTGGGTAATGATAATCTTCAAAACAAGGGAAATAGTGCCATTGATGACACGTTTTAAATCTCCCATACTTCCTCATTTAGAAATATTGCTCAGTGTTGACGGGAGAAATATCAGAGTTGGAACAAATATAAAGATCGTTTACGGCCCACACAGAGCTAATAAAGCATTTAAAATCTTAAATATTTAATCACTGCAGCGGAGGAGGGAGAGATACATGACAAGGCCCTCAAGCACCTTCCAGGTGCTTGAGGGCCTGGTCCCAAATCTGCACACTGCCATAACAACATACTCGAGCAAGAGATAGTGGAGGAAGTACAAGATAAACCCAGTGAAAAGCAGGCGTGCAGTGAACACAGTAAGGGAACACTGTATCAACATTCGTGGTCCCAGATTATTCAGCATCATACTAGAAGATATCAGAAACACTGCTGGAACAAGTGTGTAAGTCTTCAAGAGGAAACTGGACAAGTATCTTCACCAGGTGCCAGATCAGCCAGGCTGTGATGGATATGTAGGGTTGTGGGCCACCAACAGCAACAGTCTGGCTGGCCAGACAAGCACCAGACGGGTCTGGCCCCATGGCCGGGCTCTGGGAGTAGATAAACTTTCGGCACTCATCGAAGGTATACTTACATATGTGTAAATTACCTAGGAAAATCCAAAAAAAGTCAGTGTTTTATTTCCATTGGAGTTCTTGACTTATTTCCATTGAAGTTCTTGACTTATTTCCATTGGAGTTCTTGACTTATTTCCATTGGAGTTTATTTCCATTTGGGTCCTTATTTAAGAGACTGAGAGACAAGTTGGGTGGCAGGAAACGTAACATTCATGTACCTATTATTGTAAGCTGATCCTGTCTTTAATATAAATGTAAATAATTCAGTTTACCTTATCCCATTATATCTCCTTATATTGTAACTCATTTTCACACAGTTGAGTTACTTAATAGTAATAATAATAATCTTTATTTCTACAAGTACATGTACAAGGTATACAGTCCTAGTTGACATCAATGACATACTACTACATAGAAAGTCCCTTGTTATGCAGATGCTTTGTGTCCTCACAGTTTGTACTAGAAGCGGACTCTGTCTATATAAATATACGTTAAAGAGTAACAGAATGTTTTATTCTGGTTATTAATTCGGTCGGTTGACAACCCAGGATAACCCAGGATAATCCACGAATAGAGCGTCGTAGATTTTTGCGGGCTTCCCATGAAGGCTAAAATATAGCGGGTTCGATCCCCGGTTAATAACAGAATTCTTATTTGATTAAAATCACTTGTTTTTTATATATATATATATATATATATATATATATATATATATATATATATATATATATATATATATATATATATATATATATATATATATTATTATATTAAACTGCGGCAGGCCAAGATTCGACCACGACACATTGTCCCGCCTCAAGAGACTACACAATGTACATGTACCTTATCCACTCAGCCATCGAGAGTGGATAAGGTGACATGTATATTGTGTGGTCTCTTGAGGTGGGACAGTGTGTCGTGGGGTCGAATCCTGGCCTGCCGCAGTTTGGTAAATAATATGTATGGTACACAGACAATTACTAGTGAACGATCATTAGTGAACAATCACTAGTGAACGATCACCAGTGAACGATCACTAGTGAACAATCACTAGTGAACGATCACTAGTGAACGATCACTAGTGAACGATCACTAGTGAACGATCACTGTGCATAATGCATCACTCTGTATACAAATATTTTGATGTTTTGTCCCTAATAATCTTACATTAAACGTCTTCTCTAAAAAAAAAACTTGAAAATTTGGTTGATTTTCGCGTTGCTGAGCACTGTATCTGCGACACCTTGACGAGGGCGCTTGATCCAAGGAGACGGAGCTGTGAGCATGGCTCTGTCAGCCTATAAATGTACCACTGTACCGCTGTCTGTACCACTGTAGTGCTGTCTGTACCACTGTGCCACTGTACCTCTATCTGTACCATTGTGCCGCTGTCTTTACCAATGTACAGCTGTACCACTGTACCACTGTACCACTGTGCCGCTACATCACTGTACCACTGTACTGCTTTACCACTGTACCACTGATAACTACATCAGGTGTTAAAAATATTCTTGACTGGTGGTGGAGAGGACCTTCATGAACATGGTGTAGTTGATAGGCTTTAAACCCCCCATTAGCTAACGTTTCATGCGTCCCAATGCTACACTAGGGTCTTGAAGACTCCTCTAAGTCACTTCTTAAACGTCTGTCAAGGTGACTTGATGTTGGTATTAATATAAACTATTAGTGTTTATATACTGAAAGACATATACACCTATCGGTGTATATTCACTGGGAGACATTTGTCTATCAGTGTATATACACTGATAGACACACATTTTTTGGTGTATATTCAGAGATATACAACTATCGCTATATATTAAAAACTGCTTATGCGTCATTAATGTTATTATTATTATTATTGTTATTATTATTGTTATTATTATTATTATTATTATTATTATTATTGTTATTATTATTATTATTATTATTATTATTATTATTATTATTATTATTATTATTATTATTATTATTATTATTGTTATTATTATTGTTACTATTATTGCTATTATTATTATTATTATTATTATTATTATTATTATTATTGTTATTATTATTGCTGTTGTTGTTATTATTATTATTATTATTATTATTATTGTGTGGAAGTACTAATTACTGGCAATATCACACTTGAGAAAGGGAGTTCCTAATCCTTGGATCAAGAGCCCTTCACCACCATCAAGGTACTCCCTCACTAAGAGAAAAATTTTCAAAAGGTTTCTCTGATATTTTTCTTATATATAATAATTTATAATTTATGCATATATGTGGGTTATCATTTATCATATATATACAGATATACATATATACATTTTACATGTGTATTTTTTTTAATAAACTGAAGCAAATTTGTTAACATTAGCTTTGATAAATTACGTAAAGCCCGAATATTTATATATATTATTTTTACTGGTTGTTAATTACCAGGCATTTACGTTAACAGAATTTATATTAACATTTACATTAACAGACATTTATATTAAGACATTTACATTAACAGACATTTATATTAAGACATTTACATTAACATTTACATTAACAGACTTTTGCATTAACAGACATTTATATTAACAGACATTTACAGTAACAGACATTTACGTGACATAGTACCACTGTTCCTCATTTACATACCATAAAAGGCCGGTGTTTCCTGCAGTAACGGTACTTTCATATTTAGAAAGTCCTTGTTGGTACACCAGTAGTTTGCTTAGGTTGTCATAACAGTGCTGGTGTTGCTGTGTTGCTGTTGCATGCAAATCCCTAGTTGCACCGTCTCGTTGCACCCGGACGTCTCGTGAGCTCAGCTGTTGAGTTCTTCACACACACACACACGCAGGAACCATACATAGTTTTAAGACAAGGTATGATAAAGCTCATGGAGCAGGGAGAGCAGAGAAACAGTAGCGGACAGCGAAGAGGCGGGGCCAGGAGCTGAGTCTCGACCCCTGCAACCACAATTAGGTGAGTACAATTAGGTGAGTACACACACACACACACAACCACACACACACACACACACACACACTCCACTATAGAATCCCACAGTAAACCGCCTGGTCCCCCACCCCCACAGAACCCCCAAAACACAGCGTTAGAGAGGAAACTGAAGGTATGGTACACCAATGCTGATGGAATAACAAATAAGTGGGAGGAGTGGCACGAAAGAGTCAAAGAGGCATCACCGGACATAATAGCTCTCACAGAAACCAAGCTCACAGGTATAATAATAGATGCCATCTTTCCAATGGGATACCAGATCCTGATGAAAGACAGAGGGGGTGAAGGAGTGGCACTGCTGATCAAAAACCGATGGGATTTTGACGAGCTGGAGAGAGGAGACAGAGGAGAAGCTGGGGATTACATAGTAGGAATGCTACAGTCTGGAGGTGCCAAGGTGGTAATTGCAGTGATGTATAACCCACCACAGAACAGCAGAAGGCCAAGGCAAGAGTATGATGAGAGTAATAGAGCGATGGTTGACACACTGGCCGAAGTGGCCAGAAGGGCTCATGCGAGCAGAGCGAAGCTACTGATCATGGGTGACTTCAACCATAAGGAAATCGATTGGGAGAACTTAGAGCCACATGGGGGCCAAGAAACGTGGAGGTCTAAGATGCTGGAGGTGGTACTGGAAAATCTCGTGTACCAACACGTAAGAGACACTACCAGAGAGAGAGGAGAGGACGATCCAGAGAGACTGGACCTAGTATTCACCCTGAGTAGCGCAGATATTGAGGACATCACACATGAAAGCCCACTTGGGGCCAGTGATCATATGGTTCTAAGCTTCGAATACATAGTAAAGTTACAAGTGGAGGGGAAAGCAGGAAGAGCTGCACGAATGAAGCCAAACTACAAGAAAGGTGACTACGTGGGCATGAAGAACTTCCTGCATGGAGTTCAGTGGGACAGTGAGCTGGCAGGGAAGTCAGTAGACGAGATGATGGAATATATGACAACAATTTGCAAGGAAGCTGAGGAGAGGTTTATACCCAAGGGTAACAGGAGAAGCGAAAAAGCCAGGATGAGCCCATGGTTCACCCAAAGGTGCAGGGAAGCCAAAACCAAGAGTGCCAGGGAATGGAAGAGATACAGAAGGCAAAGGACCCAGGAGAATAAGGAGAGCAGTCGTAGAGCCAGAAATGAATATGCACAGGTAAGAAGGGAGGCCCAAAGACAGTACGAGAATGACACAGCAGCGAAAGCCAAATCTGACCCAAAGCTGTTGCACAGCCACATCAGGAGGAGAACAACAGTCAAGGACCAGGTGATCAGTCTGAGGAAGGAAGGAGGGGAGGTCACAAGAAATGACCGCGAAGTGTGTGAGGAGCTCAATATGAGATTCAAAGAGGTGTTCACAGAGGTAGGGTATACCATCAGGTGCTGGGCACAATACACATAACTGAGGAGGAAGTGAAAAGGCTACTAAGCGAGCTAGATACCTCAAAGACGAGAGAGGGAGCAAAGGAACTATGTGTACCCCTAACAACAATCTTCAACACATCTATCGAAACAGGGCAACTACCTGAGGTATGGAAGACAGCAAATGTAGTTCCAATTATTAAAAAAAAGAGACAGGAACGTAGCACTAAACTACAGACCAGTGTCACTGACATGTATAGTATGCAAGGTCATGGAGAAGATTATCAGGAGAAGAGTGGTGGAGCACCTAGAAAGGAATGAGCTTATCAACGACGGCCAACACAGTTTCAGGGACGGGAAATCCTGTGTCACAAACCTACTGGAGTTCTACGACAGGGTGACAGCATTAAGACAAGAGAGAGAGGGGTGGGTAGATTGCATATTCTTGGACTGTAAGAAGGCGTTTGACACAGTTCCACACAAGAGATTAGTGCAGAAGCTGGAGGACCAGGCAGGGGTAATAGGGAAGGCACTACAGTGGATCAGGGAATACCTGTCAGGAAGACAGCAGCGAGTCATGGTACATGGCGAGGTGTCAGAGTGGGCGCCGTTGACGAGTGGGGTTCCACAGGGGTCAATCCTAGGACCGGTGCTGTTTCTGGTATTTGTGAACGACATGACGGAAGGAATAGACTCCGAAGTGTCCCTGTTTGCAGATGGTGTGAAGTTGATGAGAAGAATTCAATCGGACGAGTACCAGGCAGAACTACAAAGGGATCTGGACAGGATGCAAGCCTGGTCCAGCAATTGGCTCCTGGAGTTCAACCCCACCAAGTGCAAAATCATGAAGATTGGGGAAGGGCAAAGAAGACCGCAGACGGAGTACAGTCTAGGGGACCAGAGACTACAAACCTCAATCAAGGAAAAAGATCTTGGGGTGAGTATAACACCAGTCACATCTCCTGAGACGCACATCAACCAAATAACTGCTGCAGCATACGGGCGCCTAGCAAACCTAAGAACAGCATTCCGACATCTTAAAAAAAATCGTTCAAGACCCTGTACACTGTGTACGTTACGCCCATACTGGAGTATGCAGCACCAGTTTGGAACCCACACCTAGCCAAGCACGTAAAGAAGCTAGAGAAAGTGCAAAGGTTTGCAACAAGACTAGTCCCGGAGCTAAAGGGTATGTCCTACGAGGAGAGGTTAAGGGAAATCGACCTGACGACACTGGAGGACAGGAGAGATAGGGGGGACATGATAACGACATATTAGATACTGAGAAGAATTGACAAAATGGACAAAGACAGAATGTTCCAGAGATGGGACACAACAACAAGGGGACACAGTTGGAAGTTGAAGACTCAGATGAATCCCAGGGATGTTAGGAAGTATTTCTTCAGTCACAGAGTTGTCGGGAAGTGGAATAGTTTGGGAAGCGATGTAGTGGAGGAAGGTTCCATACATAGCTTTAAGAAGAGGTATGATAAAGCTCATGGCGCAGGGAGTGACCCAGTAGCGGCCAGTGAAGAGGTGGGGCCAGGAGCTGTGAATCGACCCCTGCAACCACATACACACACACGTCAGGGAAACAGTCATGGAAGGACTGGATCTGTGGTCCGTGTTGAGTGACACGTGTAGTGTGACACACGTGCAGTGTGACACACGTGTGGTGTGACACACGTGTAGTGTGACACACGTGTAGTGTGACACACGTGTGGTGTGACACACGTGTGGTGTGACACGTGTAGTGTGACACACGTGTAGTGTGACACACGTGTGATGTGACACACGTGTAGTGTGACACACGTGTGGTGTGACACACGTGTGGTGTGACACACGTGTGGTGTGACACACGTGTGGTGTGACACACGTGTAGTGTGACACACGTGTAGTGTGACACACGTGTAGTGTGACACACGTGTAGTGTGACACACGTGTAGTGTGACACACGTGTAGTGTGACACACGTGTAGTGTGACACGTGTAGTGTGACACACGTGTGGTGTGACACACGGTGGTGTACACACGGTAGTGTGACTCACGTGTAGTGTGACACACGTGTGGGCACACGTGTAGTGACACACGTGTAGTGTGACACACGTGTAGTGTGACACACGTGTAGTGTGACACACGTGTAGTGTGACACACGTGTAGTGTGACACACGTGTAGTGTGACACACGTGTAGTGTGACACACGTGTAGTGTGACACACGTGTAGTGTGACACACGTGTAGTGTGACACACGTGTAGTGTGACAGGGAGGCATCAACGAGTCATGGTACGTGACGAGATGTCAGAGTGGGCACCTGTGACGAGTGGAGTTCCACAAGGGTCAGTCCTAGGACCTGTACTGTTTTTGGTATATGTGAATGACATAACGGAAGGGATAGACTCAGAAGTGTCCCTGTTTGCAGATGATGTGAAGTTAATGAGAAGAATCAAATCAGTCGAGGATCAGGCAGGAATACAAAGAGACCTGGACAGGCTGCAAGCCTGGTCCAGTAACTGGCTCCTTGAACTTAACCCTGCCAAATGTAAAGTCATGAATATCGGGGAAGGGCAAAGAAGACCGCAGACAGAGTATAGTCTAGGTGGCCAAAGACTGCAAACCTCACTCAAAGAAAAGATCTTGGGGTGAGTATAATACCGAGCACATCTCCTGAGGCACACATCAATCAGATAACTGCTGCAGCATACGGGCGGCTGGCAAACCTAAGAATAGCGTTCCAATACCTCACCAAGGAATCATTCAAGACTCTGTATACCATATACGTCAGGCCCATACTGGAGTATGCAGCACCAGTTTGGAACCCACACCTGGTCAAGCACGTCAAGAAATTAGAGAAAGTGCAAAGGTTTGCAACAAGACTAGTCCCAGAGCTAAGGGATTGTCCTACGAAGAAAGGTTAAGGGAAATCGGCCTGACGACACTAGAGGACAGGAGGGTTAGGGGAGACATGATAACGACATATAAAATACTGCGAGGAATAGATAAGGTGGACAGAGACAAGATGTTCCAGAGGGGACACAGAAACAAGGGGTCACAATTGGAAGTTGAAGACTCCTATGAGTCAAAGGGATGTTAGGAAGTATTTCTTCAGTCATAGAGTTGTCAGGAAGTGGAATAGCTTGGAAAGCGACATAGTGGAGGCAGGAACCATACATAGTTTTAAGACTAGGTTTGATAAAGCTCATGGAGCAGGGAGAGAGAGGACCTAGTAGCAATCAGTGAAGAGGCGGGGCCAGGAGCTATGACTCGACCCCTGCAACCACAAATAGGTGAGTACAAATAGGTGAGTACACACGTGTAGTGTGACACACGTGTAGTGTGACACACGTGTAGTGTGACACACGTGTAGTGTGACACACGTGTAGTGTGACACACGTGTAGTGTGACACACGTGTAGTGTGACACACGTGTAGTGTGACACACGTGTAGTGTGACACTACCCGAACTCGTTATCTGGAGTATCTCTGGAGTCCTGTGCGGAAGTTGATGACCGGAAATAAAGTCACAGAGGAAAAAAAGTGTCACAAAAAAAAGTTAGGTTAAGTTTGGTTAGGTAAGTTTACGTTAAGTTAGGTTAGGTTAGTTTACATTAAGTTAGGTTAGGTTAAGTTAGGTATTTTAGACTAAGTTATTTTAGTTTAAGTTTCGTTAGGTTAGTTTAGGTCAAGTTAGGTTAGTTTAGGTTAAGTTAGGTTAGTTTAGGTTAAGTTAGGTTAGTTTAGGTTAAGTTAGGTTAGGTTAGTTTAGGGTAAGTTAAGTTAGGTTAGGTTTGTTTAGGTTAAGTGAGGTTAGGTTAGGTTAAGTTAGGTTAGTTTAGGTCAAGTTAGGTTAGTTTAGGTTAAGTTAGGTTAGGTTAGTTTAGGGTAAGTTAAGTTAGGTTAGGTTTGTTTAGGTTAAGTGAGGTTAGGTTAGGTTAAGTTAGGTTAGTTTAGGTTTAGTTAGGTTAGGTTAAGTTAGGTTAGGTTAAGTTAGGATTAGGTTAGATTAAGTTAGGTTAGGTTAAGTTATGTTATTTTAAGTTAGGTTAGGTTAGTTTCGGTTAAGTTAGGTTAGGTTAGTTTACATTAAATTAGGTTAAGTTAGGTATTTTAGACTAAGTTAGTTTAGGTTAAGTTTGGTTAGGTTAGTTTAGGTTAAGTTAGGTTAGGTTAAGTTAGGTTAGGTTAAGTTAGGTTAGGTTAAACTAGTTTAGGCTAAGTTAGGTTAAGTTAGGTTAGGATTAGGTTAGGTTAAGTTAGGTATTTCAGACTAAGTTAGTTTAGGTTAAGTTTGATTAGTTTAGGTTAAGTTAGGTTAGGTTAGTTTAGGTTAAGTTACGTTAGGTTAGTTTAGGTTAAGTTAAGTTAGGTTAGGTTAGTTTAGGTTAAGTTAGGTTAGTTTAGGTTAAGTTAGGTTAGGTTAGTTTAGGTTAAGTTAGGTTAGGTTAAGTTAGGTTTGGTTAGGTTAGGTTAAGTTAGGTTAGGTTAGTTTAGGTTAGGTTTGTTTAAGTTAGGTAAGGTTAATTTAGGATAAGTTAGGTTAAATTAAGTTAGGTTAGGTTAGTTTAAGCTAGGTAAGGTTAGGTTAGTATAAGTTGGGTTAAGTTAGGTTAGGTTAGTTTAGGTTAAGTTAAGTTAGGTTAAGTTACGTTTGGTTAGGTTAGGTTAGGTTAAGGTAGTTTAGGTTAAGTTAGGTTAGGTTAGGGTTAGGTTAGTTTAGATTAAGTTAGGTTAGGTTAAGTTAGGTTAGGTTAAGTTAGGGTTTTTTAAGTTAGGTTAGGTTAGTTTCGGTTAAGTTAGGTTAGGTTAAGTTGGGTTATTTTAAGTTAGGTTAGGTTAGTTTCGGTTAAGTTAAGTTAGGTTATTTTAAGTTAGGTTAGGTTAGTTTCGGTTAAGTTAGATTAGGTTAAGTTAGGTTATGTTAAGTTAGGTTAGGTTAGTTTTGGTTAAGTTAGGTTAGGTTAAGTTAGGTTAGGTTAAGTTAGGTTAAGTTAGGTTAGGTTAAGTTAGGTTAGGTTAAGTTAGGTTATTTTAAGTTAGGTTAGGTTAGTTTCGGTTGTTAGGATAGGTTAAGTTAGGTTAGGTTAAGTTAGGTTATTTTAAGATAGGTTAGGTTAGTTTCTGTTAAGTTAGGTTAAGTTAAGTTAGGTTAGGTTAGACTATGAATCAATGACTTAGGAAACCTACAAGTTGATAAATTAGACACTTGTGCAACATTTGGGTGTCTTTATTCTGGAAACGTTTCGCCAACCAGTGGCTTCGTCAGTCCAGTGCAGAAAAACAGATGAAGATGAGGGAGAGGAGTTTGAGGTAGTCAGTCCCTCAGTCTGGAGTTGATGTTTTCAGACCATCAATCGTGACTGATGTTACAAAGTATTCCACCTCCATTCAACGCGTTATAACATATATATCATTATTTGTGACAGTTAAAATATCGTACGTTTTAAAATGTAATTGTAACCAGTGTATAAAAGATATAAGATTTTCTATTTAATTATGCATTTTACAATACAAAAATATCCCGCACATAGAAGAGGAGCTCACCACGACGTTTCGGTCCGACTTGGACCATTTACAAAGTCACACTAACACACGAAGGTGAGGGAGCCAGTGTATATAGGAGAGGGAGGCAGTGTATATAGGAGAGGGAGCCAGGGACGGGACAGAGAGGAAGAACGAAGAAAGTGGAGAAGTAGTGGTAATGCTGGTAGTGGAGGTAATAGTAGTAGTAGTAGTAATAGTAGTAGTAGTTGTAGTAGTAGTAGTAGTAATAGTAGTAGTAATAGTATTAGTAATAGTAGTAGTAGTAATAGTAGTAGTAGTGGTAATATTAATAGTAGTAGTAGTAATAGTAGTAGTTGTGATAGTAGTAGTAGTAGTAATAGTAGTAGTAGTTGTAGTAGTAGTAGTAGTAATAGTAGTAGTAATAGTATTAGTAATAGTAGTAGTAGTAATAGTAGTAGTAGTGATAGTAGTAGTAGTAGTAATAGTAGTAGTAGTGGTAATAGTAGTAGTAGTAGTAGTAATATTAGTAGTAATAGTAGTAGCAGTAGTAATAGTAGTAGTAGTAATAGTAGTAGTGGTAATAGTAGTGGTAATATGAGTAGTGGTAATAGTAGTAGTATTAATAGTAGTAGTAGTAATAGTAGTAGTAATAATAGTAGTAGTAATAGTAGTAGTAATAATAGTAGTAGTAATAGTAGTAGTAGTGGTAATAGTAGTAGTAGTAGTAATATTAGTAGTAATAGTAGTAGCAGTAGTAATAGTAGTAGTAGTAATAGTAGTAGTGGTAATAGTAGTGGTAATAGTAGTAGTATTAATATTAGTAGTAGTAATAGTAGTAGTAGTAGTAATAGTAGTATTAGTAGTAATAATAGTAGTAGTAATAGTAGTAGTAATAATAGTAGTAGTAATAGTAGTAGTAATAATAGTAGTAGTAATAGTAGTAGTAATATTGTTCCAGTGACGGTATTGTGGCTTTTTGTTCTCCACAATTCATGTTTCTACGGGGAATTAAGTGTCAGTACGTCGTGGGGACCGATGACGTCGTGGGGACCGATGACGTCGTGGGGACCGTTGACGTCGTGGGGACCGATGACGTCGTGGGGACCGATGACGTCGTGGGGACCGATGACGTCGTGGGGTACCGTTGACGTCGTGGGGACCGTTGATGTCGTGGGGACCGATAACGTCGTGGGGACCGATGACGTCGTGGGGACCGATGACGTCGTGGGGACCGATGACGTCGTGGGGACTGATGACGTCGTGGGGACCGATGACGTCGTGGGGACCGATGACGTCGTGGAGACCGATGACGTCGTGGGGACCGTTGACGTCGTGGAGACCGATGACGTCGTGGAGACCGATGACGTCGTGGGGACCGATGACGTCGTGGGACCGTTGACGTCGTGGGGACCGTTGACGTCGTGGAGACCGATGACGTCGTGGAGACCGATGACGTCGTGGGGACCGTTGACGTCGTGGGGACCGATGACGTCGTGGGGACCGATGACGTCGTGGGGACCGATGACGTCGTGGGGACCGATGACGTCGTGGGAACCGATGACGTCGTGGGGACCGATGACGTCGTGGGGACCGATGACGTCGTGGAGACCGATGACGTCGTGGGGACCGATGACGTCGTGGAGACCGATGACGTCGTGGGGACCGATGACAGCCCTCGTAACATTATTTTGGTCAAATAATACCAACCACTACAACCACTACAATTATTGTTTCACCCACTACAACCGTTGTTATAACCACTACAACTATTGTTATAACTACTACAACCATTACTACAACCACAACAAAGATTGTTACAACCACTACAGCCATTGTCACAACCCCTACAACGAATGTCACCACCACTATAACCATCGTCACAACCACTACAACCAATGTCACATTCACTACAACCATACCTGGAGGGAGGAGGTGGTTTCGGGGGTCAACGCCCCTGCGACTCGGTCCGTGATCAGGCCTAGCAGTGATCAGGACCTGATCAACCAGGCTGTTACTGCTGGCAGCACGTAAATCGACATATGAGCCACAGCCCGGCTGGTCAGGAACTGACTTTAGGTGCCTGTCCAGCGCCTTCTTGAAGACTGCCAGGGGTCTTTTGGTAATCCCCCTTATGTATGCTGGGAGGCAGTTAAACAGTCTTGGGCCCTTGACACTTATTGTGTTGTCTCTCAGTATACTCGAGGCTTCCCTGCTTTTCATTGTGGGGATGTTGCATTTTCTGCTGAGTTTTTTGCTTTTATAGGGAGTGATTTTCATGTGCAGATTAGGGACTAGTCCCTCTAGGATTTTCCAGATGTATATTATTATGCATCTTTCTCGCCTGCGAGCCAAGGAGTACAAATCAAGTGACTTTAACCGTTCCCAGTAATTTAGATGCTTTATCGTGCTTACGTGCCATGAAAGTTCTCTGTACATTCTCCAGGTCTGTATTTTTGCCTGCCTTGAAGGGGGCCGTTAGTGTACAGCAGTATTCCAGCCTAGAGAGAATTAGCGACTTGAATAGAACCATCATGGGATTGGCATTCCTAGTTTTGAAGGTTCTCATTATCCATCATATCACATCTACGACAAGCATTGTCACAGTCACTACAAGCATTGTCACAACCACTACCACCATCATCACTTCCCCTACAACCACCATCACAATCCACGTCAAAACACTACAACACCATAACAACCACTACAATCACAACAAGGACAACACCACAATAACCACCACAAAACGACACCATCACGACACTATATCACCATAACCTTCACAACACAATAACTACAACACAACCACAACACAACCACGATATTACAACACCACTGCACCACAACAACACCACATCACAACTTCAATTCCACCACAACACCACTGTACCACAGCAACACAACTACAACACCGATACACCACCACCACCACCACCACCACCACCACCACCACCACCACCACCACCACCACCACAACAACAACACCTCAGCACAGCACAACAACAACACCACCACAACTTTACCACAACATCACAACACCACCCCAACGCCACAAAACCACCACAACACAACACGACAACAACACAACCACAACACCACCACAACACAACACGACAACAACACCACACAACACAGCACGACAACACCACCACCACAACAACCACACAACACACACGACAACAACACCACCACAACACAGCACGACAACAACACCACCACAACACAGCACGACAACAACACCACCACAACAACCACCACAACACAGCACGACAACAACACCACCACAACAACCACCACAACACAGCACGACAACAACACCACCACAACAACCACCACAACACAGCACGACAACAACACCACCACAACACAGCACGACAACAACACCACCACAACACAGCACGACAACACACCACAACAACCACCACAACACAGCACGACAACAACACCACCACAACAACCACCACAACACAGCACGACAACAACACCACCACAACAACCACCACAACACAGCACGACAACAACACCACCACAACAACCACCACAACACAGCACGACAACAACACCACCACAACAACCACCACAACAACACACGACAACAACACCACCACAACAACCACCACAACACAGCACGACAACAACACCACCACAACAACCATCACAACACAGCACGACAACAACACCACCACAACAACCACCACAACAACCACCACAACAACAACCACAACAACCACCACAACACCCACGACCACAACCAGTCACTTCAAATAATCAACATCACAACACACAATTACAGAAGACAAGGTCAAACCTGCTGTACCGATGATACAGCAGTCACTGTTGCCTGCACTGTCTCGACGGTGAACAGTCTTGAAGGTGCTGTCAGGAATCACAGTCTGTGTTGCCCAGAGGTGTGCAATAATGATGCAACCGATCATTATAAACTTACGCAACCAGACGTGGGTTGAACATCAACAAGGAGAATGATTTTATACATATATACACCCACAGTGTGCTGCTTCACTGCTCTGTATGATAGTTACACTGTGGAAACATCCACAGTGTGCTGCTACACTGTTCTGCATGATAGTAACACTGTAGGAGCACCCACAGTGTGCTGCTACACTGTTCTGTATGATAGTTACACTGTGGGAACACCCACAGTGTACAGCTACACTGTTCTGCATGATAGTTACACTGTGGGAAAACCCACAGTGTACTGCTACACTGTTCTGCATGATAGTAACACTGTAAGAGCACCCACAGTGTGCTGCTACACTGTTCTGTATGATAGTTACACTGTGGGAACACCCACAGTGTGCTGCTACACTGTTCTGTATGATAGTTACACTGTGGGAACACCCACAGTGTACTGCTACACTGTTCTGCATGATAGTTACACTGTGAGAACACCCACAGTGTACTGCTACACTGTTCTATATGATAGTTACACTGTGGGAACACCCACAGTGTGTTGCTACACTGTTCTGTATGATAGTTACACTGTGAGAACACCCACAGTGTTCAGCTACACTGCTCTGTATGTGAATTACACTGTGGGAAAATCCACAGTGTACTGCTACACTGTTCTGCATAATAGTTACACTGTGGGAACACCCACAGTGTACTGCTACACTGTTCTGCATGATAGTTACACTGTAAGAGCACCCACAGTGTACTGCTACACTGTTCTGTATGATAGTTACACTGTGGTTAGAGATGATGGAGTCAGGGTAACTGAAGAATGAATATAATTGACGATAGGGTGATAGGAAAATAATGGGATGGTATTAGAAATGGGTAGGAGGTATGAGAGAAGAGGAGGGAAAGTGAGAGAACTGAGAGAGATTAATGGAAAAAAGAAATGTAGTGAGGAAGAGAGGAATAAGAAGTAGGTACAAAGAAAGGTATATTGTGTATGCAGGAGGGGAAGTAGGGGAAAAATATAGGGTTAAAATGATGGCAGGGGGCATAGGAAAATGAGGGGAGAAAAGTGGGAAAAGAAAGAGGAGGGTAGAAAATGGGGGGAGAGAGACAAGTCTCTCATGACGATGACGTCATCATCCCCATGATGCTCTCAGCTGATTGTTGCAGTGTTGCAATATCTACTATAAGAGTGTCACTGTTGCAACATCATCTACAAGAGTTTAAGAGTTGCAACATCTTCTAGAAGAGTCTAAGTGTTGCAACATCTACTACAAGAGTCTCAGTGTTGCAACATCTTCTAGAAGAGTCTCAGTGTTGCAACATCTACAAGAGTCTCAGTGTTGCAACATCTACAAGAGTCTCAGTGTTGCAACATCATCTACAAGAGCTTCAGTGTTGCAACATCATCTACAAGAGTTTCAGTGTTGCCACATCTACAAGAGTCTCAGTGTTGCAACATCATCTATAAGAGTCTCAGTGTTGCAACGTCCTCTACAAGAGTCTCATTATTGCAACGTCATCTACAAGAGTCTCAGTGTTGCAACATCTACAAGAGTCTCAGTATTGCAACATGTTCTACAAGAGTCTCAGTGTTGCAACATAATTTA
>WNWK01003442.1:107500-110000 GCA_009830355.1 Cherax destructor | reverse complement strand
TGTCTAGTATGAGCGGGGGAACCCTCACCCGGGAGGCTTCAGGCTTGTCTAGTATGAGCGGGGAACCCTCACCCGGGAGGCTTCAGGCTTCTCTAGTATGAGCGGGGAACCCTCACCAGGGAGGCTTCAGGCTTGTCTAGTATGAGCGGGGAACCCTCACCCGGGAGGCTTCAGGCTTCTCTAGTCTATCATACAGAACAGAGCAACAATTACTTTTATAATTTGATTGAAAGGGAAAATTGGAAAAAGAATGAAAAATCGTCACGAGACAAACGTCATCGTATATTCTTAGACAGAAGAGTAGACGAGGGACTCGAACCCCCGAGTAGACTACCCAGGCTCTCTAATTGGAAGACCCGGAACTAATACTGTATTATATTGTATTATATTCCAACTGAACTCCTTCACTCGGTCCAGGAGCTTTCCGTACAGCTACGACTACAACAGTTTGCTTCCGTAATGCTACTTGACGCTACTTGACGCTACTTGATGCTACTTGATGCTACTTGACGCTACTTGATGCTACTTGGAGCTACTTGACGCTACTTGACGCTAAGTGACGCTACTTGACGCTACGTGACGCTACTTGACGCTACTTGGAGTTACTTGACGCTACTTGACGCTACTTGACGCTACTTGGAGCTACTTGACGCTACTTGACGCTAAGTGACGCTACTTGACGCTACGTGACGCTACTTGACGCTACTTGGAGTTACTTGACGCTACTTGACGCTACTTGATGCTACTTGGAGCTACTTGACGCTACTTGATGCTACTTGACGCTACTTGATGCTACTTGGAGTTACTTGATGCTACTTGGAGTTACTTGACGCTACTTGGAGTTACTTGACGCTACTTGACGCTACGTGACGCTACTTGACGCTACGTGACGCTACTTGACGCTACTAGACAAACTGCTGTATCACTTACTGCTTTCATTTACCCTTTGTAAACGTGATTAATCCTCTTAGAATGTATTACTTTGAGTTCTGTCTTGGTTAAATATAATTTTAGCACTTCATTTACATTCTTGCGTTAAAATTTGCATTAGCAATCTTCAAGACACGTCTTCCTCTATTTCCACGTCTTTTAAGAGTTTGCAAGTTCAGGATTCTTATTTAATCTTCGTGGGGAGGATTTCGAATTTCTGATACGGAAGATTAACGTTGTCATATCTTCTCTGTATGTTTTGCGAACATACTTACGAACATACTTGCGTTCGTTGGGCGGTATGATCAGTCGAACTGCGCCGATGAACCCAAACGAGCCTCTTCGTTAGTTGCGAATCAACGAAGGCTGACGAGGGAACGATGAGTGTTCGGACCCGGCCGTGTTGCCTTACCCAGGCCTTACTAACAAGCAACAACAATATCAGCTGTTACTGCTGATATTGTTGTTGATATTGTTGCAGTAGCAACAACAGTAACAATAACAACGACAGTAATAACAGCAATAGCAGTAACAACAGCAACAACAGTAACAATAGCAACAACAGTAACAGTAGCAACAACAGTAATAACAGCAACAGCAGTAACAACAGTAACAATAGCAACAACAGTAATAGCAGCAATAGCAGTAACAACAGCAACAACAGTAACAATAGCAACAACAGTAATAACAGCAATAGCAGTAACAACAGTAACAATAGCAACAACAGTAATAACAGCAACAGCAGTAACAACAGCAACAACAGCAGTAACAACAACAACAACAGTAACAACAACAGTAACAACAACAGTAACAACAACAGTAACAACAACAGTAACAACAACAGTAACAACAACAGTAACAACAACAGCAACAGCAGTAACAACAGCAACAACAGTAATAACAGCAACAACAGTAACAACAGCAACAGCAGTAACAACAGTAACAACAGCAACAACAGTAACAACAGTAATAACAGCAACAGCAGCAACAACAACAACAGCAGTAACAACAGTAACAACAGTAACAACAGTAACAACGGTAATAACAGCAACAGCAGTAACAACAGCAACAGCAGTAACAACAGCAACAGCAGTAACAACAGTAACAGCAGCAACAACAGCAACAGAAAGGCAAAGCAATCTTGGGACATCCGTCCCATACACTTCTTGATGAGAAAGAAGACAAACACTGAAGCAGCGTCATAAGGAACACCTCAGCGCTGCCGTGACTCCATGTTTCTGCCAGCAGAAACTCCTGAGTGTTTTACCATCTGGATCTTGAGTGTGTTCGACTCGAAGTAGCTTATAGTGACTGCTGCAGCCGCAGACACTGCTTCCCTGTGATGAGGATGGCACAGTCACTCATAGTGAGCTATGCAGAACAACCCACATGGGGATGGAAATCTTTAGTTCTAGATCTTTCACGCTCTGGTGCGTCGTCAGGAGCTATGCAATGTTGCAAGACAGCAACAGGTAGGAGGGAGAATTCTCTGAGGCGAGGCAGAAGGTATGAATGGCGGTCCATGTGTCATGGACTAACACCAGGTACTAACACCAGGGGGTGCTAACAC
>WNWK01003442.1:95000-105000 GCA_009830355.1 Cherax destructor | reverse complement strand
TGGAACAATACATTAGACACGTTATTATTATCAGATTAATAGTAATAATCTTTATTTCTACAAGTACATGATGCAACTTATACAGACCATAGCCAACTTCAGTGACAAACTATATGGAAAGCCCGTTGTTAGGCAAGGCATTTCCCGCAAATTAGGTTAATCTTGTCCCCCAGGATGCGACTAACACAAGTCTCCTAACACCCAGGTACCTACTTGCTGCTAGATGACCGGGGACAGCAGGTATAAAGAAACACGACCAGTGTTTCCACCCGTACAAGGGGATCGAACCACGAACACTCAATGTGTGAGCTGAGTGCGCTACCAACCGAGCTACGGAAGACCATGAAGTGAGGTTCCACTGCCTGAAGACCACAGTTTTCGAGCCTTGGAAGACCCCACAGACGGATGACAGTGACTCTGAGGCGACGGACACTCTGTCCCTCATTCAATCACCTTCACCCTCATTCAATCACCTTCACCCTCATTCAATCACCTTCACCCTCATTCAATCACCTTCACCCTCATTCAATCACCTTCACCCTCATTCAATCACCTTCACCCTCATTCAATCACCTTCACCCTCATTCAATCACCTTCACCCTCATTCAATCACCTTCAGAAGATAATGAGAGCTCCCAGGATGACTCTCAACACAACAAGGTAAACACAAAGCACTCTACACACACACACACACACACACACACACACACACATACACACACACACACACACATACACACACACACACACACACAAGCGCTACACCCAAATGAACAACAATCTAACATGGTTATTCTAACCTTCATGACTTGGAAAGCAAAAATTGCTAAAATTTCATGATCTAAATTAGAAAATTTCACTCTACTTGTCAAAACCAGATTCAGCCTATATAACTGAATCTTGGTTAAAACCCCATGTAAAATTCACTTTTTTATTATTTTTAATGTAACAACGAGACACACTTCACCAACGAGACACACTTCACCAACGAGACACACTTCACCAACGAGACAGACTTCACCAACGAGACACACTTCACCAACGAGACACACTTCACTAACGAGACACACTTCACCAACGAGACACACTTCACCAACGAGACACACTTCACCAACGAGACACACTTCACTAACGAGACACTTCACCAACGAGACACACTTCACCAACGAGACAGACTTCACGAACGAGACAGCCTTCACCAACGAGACAGACCTCACCAACGAGACACTTCACCAACGAGACAGACTTCACCAACGAGACAGACTTCACCAACGAGACACACTTCACTAACGAGACATTTCACCAACGAGACACTTCACCAACGAGACATTTCACCAAAGAGACACTTCTCCAACGAGACAGACTTCACCAACGAGGCACACTTCACCAACGAGACACTTCACCAACGAGACACTTCACTAACGAGGCACACTTGACCAACGAGACACACTTTACCCACGAGGCACACTTGACCAACGAGACAGACTTCACTAACGAGACACTTCACCAACGAGACACTTCACTAACGAGGCACACTTGACCAACGAGACACACTTCACCCACGAGACACTTCACCAACGAGACACACTTTACCCACGAGGCACACTTGACCAACGAGACACTCTTCACCAACGACACACTTCACCAACGAGACACTTCACTAACGAGGCACACTTGACAAACGAGACACACTTGACCAACGAGAAACACTTCACCCACGAGACACTTCACTAACGAGGCACACTTGACCAACGAGACACACTTGACCAACGAGACACACTTCACCCACGAGACACACTTCACCCACGAGACACTTCAACAACGAGATACACTTCACCAACGAGACACACTTCACCAACGAGACACACTTCACCAACGAGACACACTTCACCAACGAGACACTTCACCAACGAGACACTTCACTAACGAGGCACACTTGACCAACGAGTCACACTTCACCAACGAGACACACTTCACCAACGAGACACACTTCACCCACGAGACACACTTCACCCACGAGACACACTTCACCCACGAGACACACTTCAAAGAGACACTTTTCGAACGAGACACTTCACCAACGAGACACTTCACCAACGAGACACACTTCACCAACGAGACACTTCACCAACGAGACACACTTCACCAACGAGACACACTTCAATAACAAGACACACTTCACCAACGAGACACACTTCACCAACGAGACACACTTCACCAACGAGACACACTTCACCAACGAGACACACTTCACCAACGAGACACACTTCACCAACGAGACACACTTCACCAACGAGACACACTTCAACAACGAGACACACTTCACCAACGAGACACACTTCACCAACGAGACACACTTCACCAACGAGACACACTTCACCAACGAGACACTTCACCAATCAGACCCACTTCTCACAATTTCATTTATATGGTCTCTCAGTAACAATGTTTGTCAACAATAACTCCCAGATCTTTCACTCTGATACTTTCAACATTTTTGTCAGTCAATATTATTCATCTGTTCTGATTTCACTTTCTCTCTCATTTCCATTACATGTCATTTATCTACATTAAATTCCCTCATTCATCTATCACTCCAGGTGAGCAATGTATCCAGATATCTACTCTTGTAAATATCAACACTAATTTTCGTTAATTATTTTGCATAAGATTTTTTTGCATCGTTTACAAACATATTCGTATATTTTTCTTTTATTCCTACTGGTAAATCATTTATATAAATTAGGAACATAATTGGGTCAAGTACAGAGCCTTGTGGCACCCCACTTGTAACATCCACCCAGGCAGACGTTTTTTCTCATATAACTGATCTTATTATCCTCTCCAACAAAGTCTCTCGTCCACTGTAATATAATTTATCTTTAATTTCTCCTATATTTTGAATTTCTAAATTAGTTTTTCATGGGGAAGTCTATCAAAAGTTTTCTTAGAGTCAAGGTAAATACAGGCCAGTCCATTTCTTTTCTCAATAACTTTCGTAACTTTGTCATAATAACTTTATAAATTTGATATACATGAATGTTCAGACCGAAAATTAAATTTTTTACCAGTTAGTTTGTTATTATTCTCTAAGTGTTGAATTTGTTATATTCTAATGTTTTGTTCTCCACTAATTTTATAATAATACTTGTCAAAGAAACTAACTTATAGTTTAGAGTGTCTTCTTCTCCCTCATACTTTCTTAAATATAGTCTTTCATGTGCTTCCTAACTTACCTTATTCTAGTGAAATCTTAAAAAAAAAAAAAAATATTTGAAAGTGGATAAAACATCTCATCTATACAGTATTTTAAGAGTCAATGTGTCGTCCCGTCTGCTCCTGAACTTGTTTTTTTTTTTATTTATCATCATTTAGTAGCAATTTCTTTAATTTCTCATTAGTTTATTTCAATGTGTTCTAATTCGTTGTTTGTCTGCGACTAAAATCTCCTACTGTACTCTGTACTTCACACTGATTTTGTCATTGTAATATATTCTTTGCGTTCTATTTAACGTGTGGTTAATTTTTTTTTTTACAAATGTAAATAAATAACGTTTGATTCTACCTTGCTCTTTTCTAATATTTTCTCTTCAAATTTTTTTTTCTCTTCCTATCTCCTTACATTTGTATATACATTTCTAATTATTTACTTAATTCTCTGGTCAGTTTCTTGATTGTCTTCTTTCCTATACTGATTCCAAGTAATTTCTTTTTCCTCTTATGTCTCTAACTCCTTTTATTAAACTATTCCTCGTCATTCTTCAATTACAGAACTCTATCATTATTATTATTATCATTATTTTATTATTATTATTATTATTATTATTATTATTATTATTATTATTATTATTATTATTATTATTATTACTATTATTATTATTACATGCTTCATCTGTTCCTTGTACTATATTCCTCCAGATAAATTCTCTAAATTTTTTTAAAGCATTACAATTCCCATTCTTATAATCTCATCGTTCCTGTTTATTAATTTCTTATTATGTCCTAAGTTGTATTTCACTGCATGTGTTATTTCCAATAGATTATTCGTTCTTTCCAAGTGAGTTGAAGTAAGTGAGGTTGAAGAATTCCTCCGCTGTGGGAGTAAACATTAATCTAATATTAACGGGGTCTTGTTGCCCCTCATTCTTGTTTCATTTATATTTCGTTGTATCATAAAAAAAAACACACCTGCAGTGGGTTCGACTCCCATCCATTCTAAGAATATCATGTAATTTTTCATTTATACCATCCAGTTCTGTTCTTTCCCAAGTTTTATTAAATTCTGACTTATATATATTGACTACTAAAGGTTTCCTCTTTTTTTTTTCTACTCTTAGCCTTAAAATTTCAACATTTCCGGTGTTTTAGATCTCATTCTCCATAACATAAAGAGAATCTTTTATCAACAATGCCATGCTAGTTCTCCTTCATTCTTCCTTACTCTCTCTCTCCTCCACACTCACTCCTCCATCATTCTTCCCTACACTCTCTCTCCTCCACACTCACTCTTTCCATCATTTTTCTTTTTCTCCACTACTCTCCATCATTCTTCTTTTCTTCCACACTCATCTCCATCATTCTTCCTTCTCTCTCTTCCACACTCACTCTCCATCATTCTTCCTATTCTTCTCTCCACACTCATCCTCCATCTATTCTTCCTTACTCTTTCCTCCACTCACTCTCCTTATTCTTCTTACCTTCTCTCCTCCACTCTCCTTCTTCCTATCATTCTTCCTACATCTATTCTCTTCTCTTTCCAACTCACTCCTCCATCATTCTTCCCTACTCTCTCTCTCCTCCACACTCACTCCTCCATCATTCTTCCTTACTCTCTCTCTCCTCCACACTCACTCCTCCATCATTCTTCCTTACTCTCTTCTCTCCACACTCATCCTCCATCATTCTTCCTTACTCTCTCTCTCCTCCACACTCACTCCTCCATCATTCTTCCTTACTCTCTCTCTCCTCCACACTCACTCCTCCATCATTCTTCCTACTCTCTCTCTCCTCACACTCACTCCCCATCATTCTTCCTTACTCTTCCTCCACACTCACTCCTCCATCATTCTTCCTACTCTCTCTCCTCCACACTCACTCCTCCATCATTCTTCCATACTCTCTCTCTCCTCCACACTCACTCCTCCTCATTCTTCCTACCTCTCTCTCTCCACACTCACTCCTCCATCATTCTTCCTACTTCTCTCTCTCCACATCACTCCTCCATCATTCTTCCTACTCTTCTCTCTCCACACTCACTCCTCCATCATTCTTCCTCTCTCTCTCTCCATCATCTCTTTCTCCATCTATTCTTCCTTACTCTCTCTCTCCTCCACACTCACTCCTCCATCATTCTTCCTTACTCTCTCTCTCCTCCACACTCACTCCTCCATCATTCTTCCTTACTCTCTCTCTCCTCCACACTCACTCCTCCATCATTCTTCCTTACTCTCTCTCTCCTCCACACTCACTCCTCCATCATTCTTCCTCTTCTCTCTCCTCCACACTCCTCCTCCATCATTCTTCCTTCTTCTCTCTCCTCACACTCACTCCTCCTTCATTCTTCCCTACACTTCTCTCCTTCCACACTCCTCTCATCATTCTTCCTCTCTCTCTCTCTCCACACTCACTCCTCCATCATTCTTCCTACTTCTCTCTCCTCACACTCACTCTCCATCATTCTTCCTACACTCTCTCCTCCACACTCACTCCTCCATCATTCTTCTATCTCTTCTCCTCCACCTCACTCCTCCATCATTCTTCCCTACTCTCTCTCTCCTCCACACTCACTCCTCCATCATTCTTCCCTACACTCTTTCTCCTCCACACTCACTCCTCCTTCATTCTTCCCTACTCTCTCTCTCCTCCACACTCACTCCTCCATCATTCTTCCCTACTCTCTCTCTCCTCCACACTCACTCCTCCATCATTCTTCCCTACACTCTCTCTCCTCCACACTCACTCCTCCTTCATTCTTCCCTACTCTCTCTTCTCCACACTCAGTAATTTCCCACAATCACAAGCGCCTTTAAAACTATATATTTTTTTCATTTTAGCTCATTTTCATTTATAACATCCCTAACTTTTATTCTTTTTTGAGATGACTCCATCTGTATCAGTGTACAAAATCTTCCAAAAATTTATTATTCTCATTGTTGTCGTTATTCCTATTTATCTCAACACGATTTTTTATCTTCTCTTGTTGTCGCTTCTTTGGAAAACCATGTGAAAGGTTTTTATTGTCTAATTGGTATATCCTTTTAACCATCCAGTACCTTGATGTCCTTTAGCTTTTAACGAACGTTCTTTTGTGTGATTAATCTGTGTAAATGTTATTATCAGTGGCGTGTGTTTGTGTTTCTCGTGTTTTCCAATACGTCTTCAGTTTGTGTCACAATGTGTTCTTCAAAGCCGAAATCCACGATGCATTTTGTCGTCTCGTTTATGTGTTGTTCTTCCTCTTTGATACTTAAAACCCTAATTTTTAAAGGGGTGGAGGGGTAAGCCAGCGGAAGGCCTCGGTCAGATGAACAAAAGCTCCAACGATGGGTCATCTGACTAAGACCCGCGTCAGGAAACACTTGTCATGTTTCCGGATGAACCTTACTTAACCTAGCTTTCTCTTTCACATTTCTATTCGTTATTTTATTTCCTTTTCGACACAGTCAAAATCAACAAGTGTTTTATCTCTGTCAACAACGTCACCCAATAACTTAGATTTATTTTCAATCTCCTTTTTAATTCCTTGACTAATATTGGTTCCAGCCGTGATTTTTTTTTAGCTAATACCACCTGTTGTTCAATCTCTCTTTTCTCGAACGAATTTTGCAAAACTGACTTCAATCTTAGATTTATATTCTTCCAAAGTTTTCATCCCCTTCCATAAGTTTTCTCTGACACTCACAAAAATACCTTGTGCCTCCTGGACCTGCTGTGCCTCCTGGACCTGCTGTGCCTCCTGGACCTGCTGTGCCTCCTGGACCTGCTGTGCCTCCTGGACCTGCTGTGCCTCCTGGACCTGCTGTGCCTCCTGGACCTGCTGTGCCTCCTGGACCTGCTGTGCCTCCTGGACCTGCTGTGCCTCCTGGACCTGCTGTGCCTCCTGGACCTGCTGTGCCTCCTGGACCTGCTGTGCCTCCTGGACCTGCTGTGCCTCCTGGACCTGTGTGCCTCCTGGACCTGCTGTGCCTCCTGGACCTGCTGTACCTCCTGACCTGCTGTGCCTCCTGACCTGCTGTGCCTCCTGGACCTGCTGTGCCTCCTGGACCTGCTGTGCCTCCTGGACCTGCTGTGCCTCCTGGACCTGCTGTGCCTCCTGGACCTGCTGTGCCTCCTGGACCTGCTGTGCCTCCTGACCTGCTGTGCCTCCTGGACCTGCTGTGCCTCCTGGACCTGCTGTGCCTCCTGGACCTGCTGTGCCTCCTAGACCTGCTGTGCCTCCTGGACCTGCTGTGCCTCCTGGACCTGCTGTGCCTCCTGGACCTGCTGTGCCTCCTGGACCTGCTTTTCTAACTCTGTCTTATACTTAAGTTGTTCTGAACCTTTAATTCCCTTCTCAATATTATCTTCATTTTTAAAGAATTCCTGATTCATCACTTCTCTCTTCTTCATCTCCTCTCTTTTCTTCATCTCCTCTCTCTTCATCTCCTTCTCATTCTTCTATCATTCTCTCTCTCTTCTTCATCACCTTCTCTTTTCATCTCTCTCTTCTTCATCTCCTCTCTCTTCTTCATCTCCTTTCTCTCTTCTTCATTTCTCTCTTCTTCATCTCCTCTCTCTTCTTCATCTCCTCTCTCTCTCTTCTTCATCACTTCTCTCTTCTTCATCTCCTCTCTCTTCTTCATCTCCTCTCTCTTCTTCATCACCTTTCTCTCTTCTTCATCTCCTCTCTCTTCTTCATCACCTTTCTCTCTTCTTCATTTCCTCTCTCTTCTTCATCTCCTCTCTCTTCTTCATCTCCTCTCTCTCTCTTCTTCATCACTTCTCTTTCTTCATCACCTTTCTCTCTTCTTCATCCTCTCTCTTCTTCATCTCTCTCTTTCTTCTCTTTTCATCTCTCTCTCTTCTTCATCTCCTCTCTCTCTTCTTCATCTCTCTTCTTCTCTTTCTTCTTTCATCTCCTCTCTCTTCTTTATCTCTCTCTCTCTCTTCTTCTTCATTCTCTCTTTTCTTCTTCATCTCCTCTCTCTTCTATTCTTCACCACTTCTCTCTTCTTTATCTCCTCTTCATCACTTCTCTCTTCTTCATCTCCTCTCTCTTCTTCATCTCCTCTCTCTCTCTTCTTCATCACTTCTCTCTTCTTCATCTCCTCTCTCTCTCTTCTTCATCACTTCTCTCTTCTTCATCTCCTCTCTTTTCTCTTCTTCATCTCCTCTCTCTTCTCTACTTCATCTCCTATCTTTTCTCTTCTTCATCTCCTCTCTCTTCTCTTCTTCATCTCCTATCTTTTCTCTTCTTCATCTCCTCTCTCTTCTCTTCTTCATCTCCTGTCTCTTCTTCATCTCCTCTCTCTTTTCTTCTTCATCTCCTCTCTCTTCTCTTCTTTATCTCCTCTCTCTTCTCTTCTTCATCTCCTCTATATTTTCTTCTTCATCTCCTCTCTCTTCTCTTCTTTATCTCCTCTCTCTTCTCTTCTTTATCTCCTCTCTCTTCTCTTCTTCATCTACTCTCTCTTCTCTTCTTCATCTCCTCTCTTTTCTCTTCTTCATCTCTTCTCTCTCTTCTCTTCTTCATCTCCTCTCTCTTCTCTTCTTCATCTCCTCTCTTTTCTCTTCTTCATCTCCTCTCTCTCTTCTCTTCTTCATCTCCTGTCTCTTCTTCATCTCCTCTCTCTTCTCTTCTTCATCTCCTGTCTCTTCTTCATCTCCTCTCTCTTATCTTCTTCATCTCCTCTTTCTTCTCTTCTTCATCTCCTCTCTCTTCTCTTCTTCATTTCCTCTCTCTTCTCTTCTTCATCTCCTCTCTTTTCTCTTCTTCATCTCCTCTCTCTCTTCTCTTCTTCATCTCCTGTCTCTTCTTCATCTCCTCTCTCTTCTCTTCTTCATCTCCTATCTCTTCTTCATCTCCTCTCTCTTCTCTTCTTCATCTCCTCTCTCTTCTCTTCTTCATCTCCACTCTCTTCTTCATCTCCTCTCTCTTCTCTTCTTCATCTCCTCTCTCTTCTTCATCTCCTCTCTCTTCTCTTCTTCATCTCCTCTCTCTTCTCTTCTTCATCTCCTGTCTCTTCTTCATCTCCTCTCTCTTCTCTTCTTCATCTCCTCTCTCTTCTCTTCTTCATCTCCACTCTCTTCTTCATCTCCTCTCTCTTCTCTTCTTCATCTCCTCTCTCTTCTCTTCTTCATCTCCTCTCTCTTCTTCATCACCTCAGATTGCTCTCTTAATGTCATCTGTATTTCCACTAAGGACGCCTATAAATCTTCTTTTATTTTCTAAAATTAAATTTTCCCTATTTAATTTCTCTATTAATCTTTCTTGACTTGTTTGATTATGATCACTGATAGTCATTGTATCCATCCATCCAGTGGAGTCATTGTATCCATCCATCCAGTGGAGTCATTGTATCCATCCATCCAGTGGAGTCATTGTATCCATCCATCCAGTGGAGTCATTGTATCCATCCATCCAGTGGAGTCATTGTATCTATCCATCCAGTGGAGTCATTGTATCCATCCATCCAGTGGAGTCATTGTATCCATCCATCCAGTGGAGTCATTGTATCCATCCATCCAGTGGAGTCATTGTATCCATCCATCCAGTGGAGTCATTGTATCCATCCATCCAGTGGAGTCATTGTATACATCCATCCTGTGGAGTCATTGTATCCATCCATCCAGTGGAGTCATTGTATCCATCCATCCAGTGGAGTCATTGTATCCATCCATCCAGTGGAGTCATTGTATCCATCCATCCTGTGGAGTCATTGTATCCATTCATCCAGTGGAGTCATTGTATCCATCCATCCAGTGGAGTCATTGTATCCATCAATCCTGTGGAGTCATTGTA
>WNWK01003442.1:52500-90000 GCA_009830355.1 Cherax destructor | reverse complement strand
TGTGTACCTATGCCTAAATAAAGTTATTTAATTGACAGTCTCTACACCAGCTGTTGATGCTTAAATCACACGAGGTTATTTACTTGACTGTGCAGAACACAGTCTCTTCATCACTTGGCAACACTGAGTCACTCCATCACTTGATAACACTGACAGTCACTCCACCACCTGGCAACACTGACAGTCACTCCGTCACCTGGCAACACTGACAGTCACTCCGTCACCTGGCAACACTGACAATCACTCCGTCACCTGGCAACACTGACAGTCACTCCGTCACCTGGCAACACTGACAGTCACTCCGTCACCTGGCAACACTGACAGTCACTCCGTCACCTGGCAACACTGACAGTCACTCCGTCACCTGGCAACACTGAGTCACTCCATCACCTGGCAACACTGACAGTCACTCCATCACCTGGCAACACTGACAGTCACTCCATCACCTGGCAACACTGACAGTCACTCCATCACTTGGCAACACTGACAGTCACTCCATCACCTGGCAACACTGACAGTCACTCCATCACCTGGCAACACTGACAGTCACTCCATCACCTGGCAACACTGACAGTCACTCCGTCACCTGGCAACACTGACAGTCACTCCGTCACCTGGCACACTGACAGTCACTCCGTCACCTGGCAACACTGACAGTCACTCCACCACCTGGCAACACTGACAGTCACTCCATCACCTGGCAACACTGACAGTCACTCCATCACCTGGCAACACTGACAGTCACTCCGTCACCTGGCAACACTGACAGTCACTCCACCACCTGGCAACACTGACAGTCACTCCATCACCTGGCAACACTGACAGTCACTCCACCACCTGGCAACACTGACAGTCACTCCATCACCTGGCAACACTGACAGTCACTCCACCACCTGGCAACACTGACAGTCACTGGAACAACTGATACACTAGACTTGACGAAAATGCAGTAATATAATCTATCAAAAAAAAAAAAACAGAATACAGGGGATAGATGAGAGTACACTGCGAGTTATTACAATGTTACAATGCGAGTTATGGTATTTTACTGTGAAGATGTTTCGCCCACCTGGGTCTTTATCAGTTCATATGTGAGTGGCCAGCCGAGTGAGGTCATGAAGTTACATGTGAGTGGCCAGCCGAGTGAGGTCATGAAGTCACATGTGAGTGGCCAGCCAGTAGGTCGAAGTCATGTGGTGGCCAGCCAGTGAGGTCATGAAGTCACATGTGAGTGGCCAGCCGAGTGAGGTCATGAAGTCACATGTGAGTGGCCAGCCGAGTGAGGTCATGAAGTCACATGTGAGTGGCCAGCCGAGTGAGGTCATGAAGTCACATGTGAGTGGCCAGCCGAGTGAGGTCATGAAGTCACATGTGAGTGGCCAGCCGAGTGAGGTCAGGTGATAGCAGCGTCACTTGCTGGGAGAAGTCTTGCTGAATCTTCTGAGATTAAAAATGAACCTGAATCTCTATTGGCTATAACTGCGGATTCAAGACATAATCTGCTGCGAGAGTTAGCTCTTTGATGGTAAGTGTTGCTTCTGGGAAGTTAACAAGATTCTTGATGTTTTTGTGTAGAGTGCAGGCACTTCTAGTATCGTCGCTTTGGAAGGCGTTAATGTGGCCTTTGAGTCTGGTATCTAGGTCTCCGGAGGTTTCTCCGACGTAAATCTTGGCACAACCTTCACAAGGTACGGTGTATACATCGGCAGTTGTGTTCAATGGGATCTTTTTCCCGACCAAGTCTTTTATTTACATGTTGTTGGTATAGCCTACCACTGTATTACCCAAAGATGGGAGAGAAGAGAGTGGTAATACTTAGATATGAGTATAGTTGGTATGAAGAGCAAAGTGGATGAGGACTGAAAAGTTAAATGCACTCTGAAAGTAAATATGAAAAAAAAAGAGCAAGGGAAACTACTGTGGAACAGTTGAAAATAATAATTGTGGGTTAAAATACAGCTCAGAAGAATAGACAAGGAAATGTAAAACCTGAAAGGGGAGATGTTTTAAAAAGATCAGGAAGGTTTTTCAGGACAGTGTCCAAGCAAACTAAACTTCTGGTCACATGAAGCTTGAAAAAAATAATTTTGAGACAAAAAACGTTTGAAAAAACTACAAAACATCGCAAGTAAGCCTGGATGAAGAGATCACATAAATGGAGAGGGAACAGGAAAAGTGAAGCAGAGGGAGAGAAGGGCAAGAGAAGGGAACACCTAGCCTCCAGAAATCTCTGATGACTCACTACCTGCCTATCTCTGAACAGGCCTGTCTCTAGGCCCTCCCCCAACTTCCTCCACAATAATAATAACCTCACACCTTTCCCTCTCAACATCAATAACACTGACGTTTCCCCCGTCCTTGTAACAACTAATAAATCAACCCCAGCCTCACCTCTTCCTTATGAACGAGCGTCGAACACTGTAGCCTCTACAAGCTACAGCACAGTAAAAGAAAGTAAAGAATATGGTTCACGTATGCACAGTGATTATCAAACAAGAGAATTGAATGAGCGATTAGCAGAGGCACCCAAACATCATAGCTATAACAGAGACAAAACTAACTAATATGAAAACAGATGCCATATTCTCAGCAGGATATGAAATAATAAAAAAAAAACGAAACAGGCAAAGGGAAGGAGTTGCACTGCTAATCAGAAGCCAGAGAAATTTATAGAGATAAGAGGAAAATCAGAAATAAGTCAAGTGGCTACATAATAGGCACAATTAATCCTGGGGTACCCTATAGTAGTAGTTGTATCAGTGATCTACAACTCATCAACAAATAGCAATAAGATCAGGAGAGGATTATGAAGACATCAAAGCATTGGTTGACACCATGACAGGAGCAGCAAGAACCCACAGTGACCAAAGAAGAACTACTAATCATGGGAGGATTCAGAGACAAAGAGATAGACTGAGAGAACTGGAACCCGTATGGGGGACCAGAAAGATGAAGTTCTAAGATGATGGAAGTAAACAAACCACGGTACGGGTGGGGACTGAACTCGCGGCGAGTGTGGCGTAAAAGTCCAGCTCAGCGCATAAGCCACTGGACCAGCCCTACTGGGGTTTGTTTGGAATCGTGTCATTACGATTTCGTGAGTCGTGATGGAGGTGATGGCAGAAAACTTTATGTGTCAACATGTCAAGGTGTCAACAAGATAAGAGAGGATGAGCCAGCAAGACTGAATCTAACATTTACCATCAGTCCATGTGATGAACTTGAAGTAGAATATTAGAGGCCTGTGGGTGCTAGTGACCAAACAGTACAGAATGTTGAATACCTCCAGGAAGTAAACAATGAGGGGAAGAATAGTTGGTGGGGGGGGAAACGGGAGAAACCATATTTCGAAAAAAGGGAACTTTAAAGAGATGAATGGACAGAGGAACTGGAAGGAGAGTCAACGAATGAGATGATGGAGCACGTAGCTTGGACGTGGCAGGAAGCGGAGGAGAACTTCATATCCAAAAGAAGAACATGAAATGAGAAGAAAAAAGTGAGCTCATGGTTCAGCTAAAAATGCAGAGAAGAAAACAAGAAATGCATGAACGTGGAAAAACTATCGGAAAAAAATACAGAAAAATGAGCAGAAGAGTGAAAAACGAATACGCAAAGGTGAGAAGAGAAGCTGATCGACTATCTGATGATGACACAGCAGCAAAACCCCCGTCTGGACCGAAATTACTCCATAGTCATGTCAGGAGGACGACGACAGTCAAAGACTAAGCAATAAGACTAAGGAAAGCTCATGAGCACTGACGAGGAACTCCGCGATGTGCTGAAGACATGAAGTGTGACAGAAGAGACGAAAATGACTGGAGAAAAAACTTCAGCAGTAGACAGGAATAATAGGGAACAGACAAAGAAAGAATGTGCAACAAGAGATGTCGGATTGGGGAAGTATAAGAAGTGGGGTTCTGCAGTGGTCGGTACTTGGACCGGTACTGTTTCTGATACATGTGAATGACTTATCAGAAGGAATAGATGCATCCTGTCACTACTTTCCACAAGATGGATATATGGTACACAATAACATAAACGGTAAACACCCACAGATTTTTATTAGATCTCTATTAAAGTGAATTCCGTGGCAGCAGAAGCTAGTTCTTTAGCGTGTTTTTCTCTTGAGCCAAGCCAGTGAATGAGTGCCAGTCGTCCACGACTGGCACTGTTCCAACACTACGTGTCCAGACTTTCAATCACCGCAGGATCCTCCATACCAGAGGGACAAGAAACACTTCTTCTAACCTCAATTTACCGCCGTCCATTGCCTCTAACCTAGGTAATGAGGAGCTCCCATTCACAGACACGATGTCAACTAACTAGTAAGCCACATCTTGAGTCCCCCAGCACCCTGGCTACTACCCTCTTACTCTAGTACTTTCCACATTTCAGAATAGTAGGACATCATGAAGCTGCATTCTGCAGCTCTGTGATGTCCTACCTTGATCCTGCAACTCCGCGAAGGAGCTCATGCCTTCCACCTCAACCTCTTTGAATTCCTACAATCTTTTCTTCCCCTCACCTTGATCTATTTTCTTTCTATCCGCCACTGTTCATTTAATACTGCATTCTCATTTCCTCTTCTCTCTCTCTCTCTCTCTCTCTCTCTCTCTCTCTCTCTCTCTCTCTCTCTCTCTCTCTCTCTCTCTCTCTCTCTCTCTCTCTCTCTCTCTCTCTCTCTCTCTTCTCTCTCTACACCATGAACAGCTAGCAGCATGAAGCAGCATGAAGCAGCCACAATTATTACCCAGCTTCAGCATGCAGCTTGAGAAGCAAAATAGTACGCAGCCTTGCGTCACCAGACACTTTATACAAGACGCAAATCTATGAACTACGTCACCAAGGGAAAGGTGAAGCAGACATACGTCTCACTCATCTCGTCACCCTGCTACGTTCATCTCACTTACGTCTCCTGGGACGTCAATTTCTGAACGCTTCTTGCAAAATGACAAATACTATTTTCTTGATCTCAGGTTTGGTTATGTTAGGTTAGGGTGAGGTTAAGTTAGGTTAGGGTGAGGTTAGGTTAAGTTAGGTTAGGGTGAGGCTAGGTTAAGTTAGGTTAGGGTAAGGTTAAGTTAGGTTAGGGCGAGGTTAGGTTAAGTTAATTTAGGGTGAGGTTAAGTTAAGTTAGGTTAGGCTAGGTTAGGTTAGGGTGAGTTTAAGTTAGGTTAGGGTGATGTTAAGTTAAGGTATGATGAGGTTAGGTTAGGCTAGGGCGAGGTTAGGTTAAGTTAGGTTAGGGTGAGGTTAAGTTAAGTTAGGTTAGGGTGAGGGTAGGTTAAGTTAGGTTAGGTTGAGGCTATGTTAAGTTAGGATAGGGTGAAGTTAGGTTAGGTTAAGTTTGGTTAGGGTGAGGCTAGGTTAAATTAGGTTAGGGTGAGGCTAGGTTAAGTTAGGTTAGGGTGAGGTTAAATTAGGTTAGGGTTCCTCAGGTTATATTAAAACGCATATTAACCAACAAATAAACAAGTTGAAAACAAGACCATGGAGACGTCAAACGAGGACATGGAGACGTCAAACGAGGACATGGAGACGTCAAACAATGACATCGAGACGTCAAACGAGGACATGGAGACGTCAAACGAGGACATGTAGACATCAAACGAGGACATGGAGACGTCAAACAAGAACATGGAGACGTCAAACGAGGACGTGGAGACGTCAAAAAAGGACATGGAGAAGTCAAACGAGGACGTGGAGACGTCAAACAAGGACATGGAGACGTCAAACAAGGACATGGAGACGTCAAAACAAGGATATAGAGACGTCAAACGAGGACATAGAGACGTCAAACAAGGATATGGAGACGTCAAACGAGGACATGGAGACGTCGAACAAAGCCATATAGACGTCAAACAAGGCTATGGACACCTCAAACAAGGCAGACGTCGCCAGAATGAGTTATACCCACGCAGATAACAAGCCAAGATAACGGGCTATCATTCCTGATAACTGACCCAAACAACAAGCGGGTAATTGACTCTAGTGAGACATAATTATTTTAAACGAATGTAGTACGCGATAATTAAGGTAATCAGGATAATTAGGGTAATCTGTTACATTTCCTGGGAGGCAGGAGTCACAGAGAGGTTGATGAGTCACAGTGAGGTTGATGAGTCACAGAGAGGTTGATGAGTCACAGAGAGGTTGATGAGTCACAGAGAGGTTGATGAGTCACAGAGAGGTTGATGAGTCACAGAGAGGTTGATGAGTCACAGAGAGGTTGATGAGTCACAGAGAGGTTGATGAGTCACAGAGAGGTTGATGAGTCACAGAGAGGTTGATGAGTCACAGAGAGGTTGATGAGTCACAGAGAGGTTGATGAGTCACAGTGAGGTTGATGAGTCACAGTGAGGTTGATGAGTCACAGTGAGGTTGATGAGTCACAGTGAGGTTGATGAGTCACAATGAGGTTGATGAGTCACAGTGAGGTTGATGGGTCACAGTTAGGTTGATGAGTCACAGTGAGGTTGATGAGTCACAGTGAGGTTGATGAATCACAGTGACGGCCTGGTCACAGACAGGGTCACGGGGGCATTGACCCTCGAAACCCTCTGCAGGTATACTCCAGGTAAGTTGTATTGACCAGCACTACCGACGAGGTTTCGCCCCTCCCTCGACCATTACCATGTTTCGACCCCATGGTGGGCCGAAACGTTATTTGTTTTTTCTGCTCTGAAATGTTAGTTCTTTATAAATTGTTCCAGCCACGGTATTGTTCCAGCCACGGTATTGTTCCAGCCACGGTGTTGTTCCAGCCACGGTGTTGTTCCAGCAACGGTATTGTTCCAGCCACGGTGCTGTTCCAGCCACGGTGTTGTTCCAGCCACGGTGTTTTTCCAGCCACGGTGTTGTTCCAGCAACGGTATTGTTCCAGCCACGGTGTTGTTCCAGCCACGGTGTTGTTCCAGCCACGGTGTTGTTCCAGCAACGGTATTGTTCGAGCCACGGTGTTGTTCCAGCCACGGTGTTGTTCCAGCCACGGTATTGTTCAAGCCACGGTATTGTTCCAGCCACGGTGTTGTTACAGCCACGGTGTTGTTCCAGCCACGGTATTGTTCCAGCCACGGTATTGTTCCAGCCACGGTGTTCCAGCCACGGTATTGTTCCACCCACGGTATTGTTCCAGCCACGGTATTGTTCCAGCCACGGTGTTGTTCCAGCCACGGTGTTGTTCCAGCAACGGTGTTGTTCCAGCCACGGTGTTGTTCCAGCCACGGTGTTGTTCCAGCCACGGTATTGTTCCAGCCATGGTATTGATCCAGCCACGGTGTTGTTCCAGCCACGGTGTTGTTCCAGCAACGGTATTGTTCCAGCCACGGAGTTGTTCCAGCAACGGTGTTGTTCCAGCCACGGTGTTGTTCCAGCCACGGTGTTGTTCCAGCCACGGTGTTGTTCCAGCCACGGTATTGTTCCATCCACGGTGTTGTTCCAGCCACGGTGTTGTTCCAGCCACGGTGTTGTTCCAGCCACGGTGTTGTTCCAGTCACGGTGTTGTTCCAGCCACGGTGTTGTTCCAGCCACGGTGTTGTTCCAGCCACGGTGTTGTTCCAGCCACGGTGTTGTTCCAGCCACGGTATTGTTCTAGCCACGGTGTTGTTCCAGCCACGGTGTTGTTCCAGCCACAGTGTTGTTCCAGCAACGGTATTGTTCCAGCCACGGAGTTGTTCCAGCCACGGAGTTGTTCTGGCCACGGTGTTGTTCCAGCCAAAGTGTTATTCCACCCACGGTGTTGCTCCAGCAACGGTATTGTTCAAGGAACGGTATTCTTCCAGTCACTAGTCACGTTATTGTTCCAGTCACTAGTCACGTTATTGTTCCAGCCACCAGTCACGTTATTGTTCCAGCCACCAGTCACGTTATTGTTCTAGTCACCAGTCACGTTATTGTTCCAGTCACCAGTCACGCTATTGTTCTAGCTACCAGTCACGATATTGTTCCAGCCACTAGTCACGTTATTGTTCCAGTCACCAGTCACGTTATTGTTCTAGTCACCAGTCACGTTATTGTTCCAGTCACCAGTCACTCTATTGTTCCAGCCACCAGTCACGTTATTGTTCCAGCCACCAGTCACGTTATTGTTCCAGGCCCCAGTAACGTTATTGTTCCAGTCACCAGTCACGTTATTGTTCCAGTCACCAGTCACGTTATTGTTCCAGCCACCAGTCACGTTGTTGTTCCAGCCACCAGTTACGTTATTGTAACAGCCACCAGTCACGTTATTGTTCCAGCCACCAGTCACGTTATTGTTCCAGCCACCAGTCACGTTATTGTTCCAGCCACCAGTCACGTTATTGTTCCAGCCACCAGTCACGTTATTGTTCCAGTCACCAGTCACGTTATTGTTCCAATCACCTGTCAGTAGTGTACTGAATACTTGTGTATTATACTTAGATAATCCCAGCTATGTTATAGATAGGCTTCACGTGAGCGAGTCCCGCTCACGTGAGCGGTTGGGCGCAGGCCTCCCTCTCACCTCCCGCTAGCCGTAGACTAGACAAGGCAGTCCTGGGCTTTCCCCTCTAGTCTACCACAATATACGCCGCCTGGAACATCCGACGCGTGTATTCTTTCACCTACATCTCCTTGGCGAACCCCACGACACACCAGTCACGCTATTGTTCCAGCCATCAGTCACGTTATTGTTCCAGCCACCAATCATGTTATTGTTCCAGCCACGTTATTGTTCCAGTCACCATTCACGTTATTATTCCAGTCACCATTCACGTTATTGTTCCAGTCACCAGTCACGTTATTGGTCCAGCCACCACTCACGCTATTCTTCCAGTCACGTTATTGTTCTAGTCACCAGACATGTTATTGTTCCAGTCACCAGTCACGTTATTGTTCCAGTTAAGGGATTGTTTTATCCATGGTATTATTATTGAAGAAGAAGAATTGTGGTCATGCAAGGTGACTTCAATAGTGTCAATCTGAGCTGGGAGACTTCAGTAGTGTCAGCCTGGGCTGGCAGACTTCAGTAGTGTCAGCCTGAGCTGGTAGACTTCAGTAGTATCAGTCTGAGCTGGGAGACTTCAGTAGTGTCAGCCTGGGCTGGCAGAATTCAGTAGTGTCAGCCTGAGCTGGTAGACTTCAGTAGTATCAGTCTGAGCTGGGAGACTTCAGTAGTGTCAGCCTGGGCTGGCAGACTTCAGTAGTGTCAGCCTGAGCTGGTAGACTTCAGTAGTATCAGTCTGAGCTGGGAGACTTCAGTAGTGTCAGCCTGGGCTGGCAGACTTCAGTAGTGTCAGCCTGAGCTGTTAGACTTCAGTAGTATCAGTCTGAGCTGGGAGACTTCAGTAGTGTCAGCTTGGGCTGGCAGACTTCAGTAGTGTCAGCCTGAGCTGGTAGACTTCAGTAGTATCAGTCTGAGCTGGGAGACTTCAGTAGTGTCAGCCTGAGCTGGGAGACTTCAGTAGTGTCAGCCTGAGCTGGTAGACTTCAGTAGTATCAGTCTGAGCTGGGAGACTTCAGTAGTGTCAGCCTGAGCTGGGAGACTTCAGTAGTGTCAGCCTGAGCTGGTAGACTTCAGTAGTATCAGTCTGAGCTGGGAGACTTCAGTAGTGTCAGCCTGAGCTGGGAGACTTCAGTAGTGTCAGCCTGAGCTGGTAGACTTCAGTAGTATCAGTCTGAGCTGGGAGACTTCAGTAGTGTCAGCCTGAGCTGGGAGACTTCAGTAGTGTCAGCCTGAGCTGGTAGACTTCAGTAGTATCAGTCTGAGCTGGGAGACTTCAGTAGTGTCAGCCTGAGCTGGGAGACTTCACTAAGACAATAAGAATGTCGTCAAGTATTCCAGTGAGGGTTCATCAACTACGGCAGCATCAAGGGTGACCTTCCAGCAGAGCTGGAGTTACTGTCACTCGGGAATTACCATCTCTCAGGACAGCCTGTCACATACACAACAGAAACTGACAACAGTTACGGAGGTGACCTAAATAGTTATAGAGACATTGATGTTGTATTTATTTTGGCTTTTATTTTCAGAATTTTAGAAGATTCAGCTGTGGACTTTCAGATAAACTGAGTCACTTGTGGTATTATGAGCGGTTTATGTCGTCTCAATAAACTCCCATAAACCGTCTATTGTCTTTATTAACGCGTATATGTTCCGTTTAGGTAAGAGTGAAATCGTTTCATTGTTTATCTCAAGATCAAGACTCAAACCTGGGATTACATACAACAATTGTCTTAGAGACACCTGGAACTAGGTTCAGTGCCGCAGTCTTAGAGACACCTGGAACTAGGTTCAGTGCCGCAGTCTTAGAGACACCTGGAACTAGGTTCAGTGCCGCAGCCTTAGAGACACCTGGAACTAGGTTCAGTGCCGCAGTCTTAGAGGCACCTGGAACTAGGTTTAGTGCCGCATTTTTAGAGACACCTGGAACTAGGTTTAGTGCCGCAGTCTTAGAGACACCTGGAACTAGGTTCAGTGCCGCAGTCTTAGAGACACCTGGAACTAGGTTCAGTACCGCAGTCTTAGAGACATCTGAAACTAGGTTCAGTACCGCAGTCTTAAAGACACCTGGAACTAGGTTTAGTGCCGCAGTCTTAGAGACACCTGGAACTAGGTTTAGTGCCGCAGTCTTAGAGACACCTGGAACTAGGTTCAGTACCGCAGCCTTAGAGACACCTGGAACTAGGTTCAGTGCCGCAGTCTTAGAGACACCTGGAACTAGGTTCAGTGCCGCAGTCTTAAAGACACCTGGAACTAGGTTCAGTGCCCCAGTCTTAGAGGCACCTGGAACTAGGTTCAGTGCCGCAGTCTTAGAGACACCTGGAACTAGGTTCAGTGCCGCAGTCTTAGAGGCACCTGGAACTAGGTTCAGTGCCGCAGTCTTAGAGGCACCTGGAACTAGGTTCAGTGCCGCAGTCTTAGAGACACCTGGAACTAGGTTCAGTGCCGCAGTCTTAGAGACACCTGGAACTAGGTTCAGTGCCGCAGTCTTAGAGACACCTGGAACTAGGTTCAGTGCCGCAGTCTTAGAGGCACCTGGAACTAGGTTCAGTGCCGCAGTCTTAGAGACACCTGGAACTAGGTTCAGTGCCGCAGTCTTAGAGGCACCTGGAACTAGGTTCAGTGCCGCAGTCTTAGAGACACCTGGAACTAGGTTCAGTGCCGCAGTCTTAGAGGCACCTGGAACTAGGTTCAGTGCCGCAGTCTTAGAGGCACCTGGAACTAGGTTCAGTGCCGCAGTCTTAGAGACACCTGGAACTAGGTTCAGTGCCGCAGTCTTAAAGACACCTGGAACTAGGTTCAGTGCCGCAGTCTTAAAGACACCTGGAACCAGGTTCAGTGCCGCAGTCTTAAAGACACCTGGAACTAGGTTCAGTGCCCCAGTCTTAGAGGCACCTGGAACTAGGTTCAGTGCCGCAGTCTTAGAGACACCTGGAATTAGGTTCAGTGCCGCAGTCTTAGAGACACCTGGAACTAGGTTCAGTGCCGCAGTCTTAGAGGCACCTGGAACTAGGTTCAGTGCCGCAGTCTTAGAGACACCTGGAACTAGGTTCAGTGCCGCAGTCTTAGAGACACCTGGAACTAGGTTCAGTGCCGCAGTCTTAGAGACACCTGGAACTAGGTTCAGTGCCGCAGTCTTAGAGGCACCTGGAACTAGGTTCAGTGCCGCAGTCTTAGAGACACCTGGAACTAGGTTCAGTGCCGCAGTCTTAGAGGCACCTGGAACTAGGTTCAGTGCCGCAGTCTTAGAGCACCTGGAACTAGGTTCAGTGCCGCAGTCTTAGAGGCACCTGGAACTAGGTTCAGTGCCGCAGTCTTAGAGGCACCTGGAACTAGGTTCAGTGCCGCAGTCTTAGAGACACCTGGAACTAGGTTCAGTGCCGCAGTCTTAAAGACACCTGGAACTAGGTTCAGTGCCGCAGTCTTAAAGACACCTGGAACTAGGTTCAGTGCCGCAGTCTTAAAGACACCTGGAACTAGGTTCAGTGCCGCAGTCTTAGAGGCACCTGGAACTAGGTTCAGTGCCGCAGTCTTAGAGACACCTGGAACTAGGTTCAGTGCCGCAGTCTTAGAGGCACCTGGAACTAGGTTCAGTGCCGCAGTCTTAGAGACACCTGGAACTAGGTTCAGTGCCGCAGTCTTAGAGGCACCTGGAACTAGGTTCAGTGCCGCAGTCTTAAAGACACCTGGAACTAGGTTCAGTGCCGCAGTCTTAAAGACACCTGGAACTAGGTTCAGTGCCGCAGTCTTAGAAGACACCTGGAACTAGGTTCAGTGCCGCAGTCTTAAAGACACCTGGAACTAGGTTCAGTGCCGCAGTCTTAAGACACCTGGAACTAGGTTCAGTGCCGCAGTCTCAAAGACACCTGGAACTAGGTTCAGTGCCGCAGTCTTAAAGACACCTGGAACCAGGTTCAGTGCCGCAGTCTTAAAGACACCTGGAACTAGGTTCAGTGCCGCAGTCTTAAAGACACCTGGAACTAGGTTCAGTGCCGCAGTCTTAAAGACACCTGGAACTAGGTTCAGTGCCGCAGTCTTAGAGGCACCTGGAACTAGGTTCAGTGCCGCAGTCTTAGAGACACCTGGAACTAGGTTCAGTGCCGCAGTCTTAAAGACACCTGGAACTAGGTTCAGTGCCCCAGTCTTAGAGGCACCTGGAACTAGGTTCAGTGCCGCAGTCTTAGAGACACCTGGAACTAGGTTCAGTGCCGCAGTCTTAGAGGCACCTGGAACTAGGTTCAGTGCCGCAGTCTTAGAGGCACCTGGAGACTGGCTTGATGCTAACTTATCATACTTAAGTATGTTAGGTAGAGTGGTAGATAAAAGGACATATGTGCAACTAATGCAACATATTTTTTGTGGCAACGTTTCGCTCTCCAGGAGCTTTATCAAGCTGTTGCACACAATAAAACGGCTTGACGAAGCTCCTGGAGAGCGAAACGTTGTCACAATAAAATGTCGAATGTATCCTTTTACTTGATATAGTGTCGGTAATTCTATAACAACTTACTAAAGACGTGGCAGCATCTTAACCTTGAAAAATTACTTGGTGACATTATTGACAATAAAAATATCGCCAATAAAACCGAATTAGATGGTTGAGGAAACGTTAGTGAGGTAAAGCCAGCATTAATCCATAGGTCTGGAGGCAAACAAGTCCCTGAGAGACTAAATCATAAGAGAGGTTTCTCATCTGGTGTCAGCACAGTGGTCAGGGCAGATGAGAAAATCAGGAAACTTGCAGTCAGGAACAAGAACAAGACACAGTTCTCATTGTCAGCAGGTGGTGAAGGCCGCTGACCCATGGTCTTGCTTACTGTCTGTATACACAGGATGCAGCTGCTGACACAGTCAGCAGTGTAGTTGGCGGTGTCAGCGATGCTACTCAGGTGAGGTATGGGGCTGCAGAGACACAGTCGTACAGTGAAATGTTCACAGTTATTACGGGAGAACTGTTTGTTACTCCTGCGACACCACTACCACCATCGTGACACTACCACCATCGTGACACTACCACCATCGTGATACTACCACCATCGTCCCACTACCACCATCCTGCCACTACCACCATCCTGCCACTTCCACCATCCTGCCACTACCACCATCGTGCCACTACCACCATCCTGCCAATACCACCATCGTCCCACTACCACCATCGTGCCACTACCACCATCCTGCCAATACCACCATCCTGCCACTACCACCAACCAGCTACTACCACCAACCTACCACTACCACCAACCAACCACTACCACCAACCTACCACTACCACCAACCTACCACTACCACATTGCCATCAATTAAAATTATCATAGAAAGACATATACACACAGAACATTTCAAAACACTGACCTGCAGTTGGTCATCTTAGGTTGACCCCACAACTGTAACATCTGATCTGGACTCAATGGACTCTAAATATTTATCCAGAGTATTTATCAGATATTTTTGTGGATGGAAGTGTAACCAGCACTTGTCAACGGGGAGATATAACTAACATGGTAGCGAAAACATGGAAGGATGTTTGGGTGTGTATTTTGAGCTCCCAGCGAGGTGATGTTGAGCAGATTCCTGCAGGTGTCCTTCGAAGGACGAAATATACCAACTTTGATGAGTAAGACAGGTGTGCAGCAGTTGGGTGTCTGATGTACATGTGTCTCACCCATCAACTCATACACATAACCCCGCACATGAGAGGGTGAAATGTGACTTGTAAATGGTCCAAGTTGGACCGAAACGTCGTCGTAAGCTCCTCTCTCCTATGTGAGGGTTATTGTGTATTGTTCCAGTCCCGGTATTGTTGAGGGTTATTGTGTATTGTTCCAGTCCCGGTATTGTACCTTCTTGTTCATTACTCACCAACTTGTTTTTATTTATACCATTTTTCAGTATTTTTTTTCCACAATATCTATTATCTGCTATTGGTTATACCTGGAGTGGTATACCTGGTTATACCAGGAGTGGTATACCTGATTATACCTGGAGTGGTATACCTGGTTATACCTGGAGTGGTATACCTGGTTATACCTGGAGTGGTATACCTGGTTATACCTGGAGTGGTATACCTGGTTACACCTGTCATCTTACGTGCTCATGACGCAGGAAGATTCACCTGTCATCTTACGTGCTCATGAGGCAGGAAGATTCACCTGTCATCTTACGTGCTCATGAGACAGGAAGATTCACCTGTCATCTTACGTGCTCATGAGACAGGAAGATTCACCTGTCATCTTACGTGCTCATGAGGCAGGAAGATTCACCAGAGGGGCTCTGGTGGTCTGGTGACTAAAGCTCTCGCTTCACATGGCGAGGGCCTGGGTTCGATTCCCAGCCAGGGCAGAAACATTGGGCGTGTTTCTTTACACCTGTTGTCTATGTTCCCCATCAGTAAAATGGGTACCTGGGTGTTAGTCGACTGGTGTGAGTCGCATCCTGGGACACTGACCTAATCTGCCCGAAATGCTCAGCATAACAAGGGACTTTCTATATAGTAGTATGTCATTGATGTCAGCTAGGCCTGTATACCTTGTACATGTACTTGTAGTAAATAAATATATTATTATTATCTTACGTGCTCATGAGGCAGGAAGATTCACCTGTCATCTTACGTGCTCATGAGGCAGGAAGAAAACATCAACAGTCCCACTAGAATCCCCATAATATTATACATCTCTCTTTTAAACTCATTTTGGGTTATATCCTTCCACGTGTCCAATATGTTGTTGCGCTGGTCAGATCAACTGGTCCACCTGGACTCTAAACTGACATGTGTCGTTTAAAAATTCCATGGATTAAAACCTGGATTAAGGTGAATCAGCGAAGCTTCAGCAGTTACCTACAGTAGTTTTATGACTGTTGTAGCGCTGGTTTGAAGGCGTCACGCTGACAGCTATGTGGAAATTATCCACATTTATATGTGAGAAACGCTAACCCAGTGTACACCATGGAGATCAGATCAGAGACCTCACTCAGGTACATAGAAGGCTATCTGAACACGCGTACAGGGATGTCTTGCTTAGTTCGGGGCTCCTCAAAGTGAGAATCAGAGTATTGGGCTCCTCAAAGTGACAATCAGAGTATTGGTCCCCTCAAAGTGACGATCAAAGTATTAGCCCTCTCAAAGGAACAATCAAAGTATTCATCAAAGAACCAATCAGTGTTACTCTCACCTCTCAAGAACCAATCGAGCTATTTACATCACCCATCAGAGAACCAATCAGAGTGTCGACCTCCGCCAGTAAAACCACAACCTTCACGCCCTCTCACGGCTCTCGACTCAGCCAATCAGGGACAAGAAACACTGATTAGCTGACTGACTAATTGATTAGACATCTAAACAAACACACAGAGACAGACAGACTAACTGGTAGACTGTCGTAAGGAAGATGGCACTCTAACAGTCTAGACAGTTGTAGAAACACACACACACAGACTGACTGGTAGACTGTCTTAATAAGAACAACGACAATAACAAACTGCAACACAACTCATAAATAACATCTGGACACGTAATAATAATGACAGGATTACCGACACGACGTCAGGTAAACGAAAACAAGAGTGGCAACTAACGTGACGTTTCACTGCGGCAAACAATGTTTCGCTCTTCGACGACGCTCCCTGGAGAGCGAAACGTCGCCGCGATGAAGGAAAAAAAAAGTGTCAACATCAGCTGCATCCGCGTCCGTTCGTCTGAAGCGTCTCTCGGTGCGTCACTGCAGCTTCCGCGCGGCGCTCACGCCAGACACCGTATCGCTCTTCCTGGGAACGAACGAACAAATACGATTCATCTGTTTGGAAATGAGGGTTGGAGGGGATGGGGAGGGAGGAGGGGAAGAGTTGAATGAGCGGGCAGCGGAGGGGGACGAATGGAATGTTAGTAACAGGGGTGTTAGAGGGAGAGAAGAGGATGGAGGAGAGAGAGAGAGAGAGATAGAGAGAGACATACAGACAGACAGACAGACAGAGACAGAGAGAGAAAGAGAGAGAGACAGAGATAGAAAGAGAGAGAGAAAGAGAGAGAGACAGAGATAGAAAGAGAGAGAGACAGAGAGAGAAAGAGAGAGAGAGACGGAGAGAGAGGGGCCATATGTAGGAAGTTTTTATTAATTTTCTTACATTGACTGATTCTCCGGGGAGTATCTGTGCAGGTGTTCTTTTACCTGATTGGCTGTCAGTGAGGAAGAGGTACTGATTGGCTGTCAGTGAGGAAGAGGTACTGATTGGCTGTCAGTGAGGAAGAGGTACTGATTGGCTGTCAGTGAGGAAGAGGTACTGATTGGCTGTCAGTGAGGAAGAGGTACTGATTGGCTGAGTCAGTGATAAAGAGGTACTGATTGGATGGGTCAGTGGGGAAGAGGTACTGATTGGCTGGGTCAGTGGGGAAAAGGTACTGATTGGCTGGGTCAGTGGGGAAGAGGTAATGGAGGGGAGACTAGATGGTCTGTGAGGGCGGAGATTAATCTCAATTGACTTGAGGGTAAGATCAATACCCTTGTTAGGGTTTTTGGGAAATCATCTCTTCCATTTTGATTTTTGGGAAACTAATTCCCCATTCTGAGGGTCTGGGGAGCCAATTTCTCTTTTAAGTCTTTGGGAAATCATGACCTGATTGGATCCTTGGGAAGTTAGTGCCCTGAGATGATGTTTCGGGAAGCCAGTGCCCTGGTTGGTCGTTGGGAATCAACGTCCAGATTGAGTCTTTGGAGATCAGTGCCCTGAGTAAGTCTTCAGGGCGTCAGTGCCCTGACTAGGTCTCTGGAGGATCAATGCCCTGAAGGATTCTTTGAGAAAAGACTATTACTCTGATATAGAGAAATCGGCTTAGTTATTTCTTGTATGTTTAACGAGAATGTGTACTCACCTAATTGTACTCACTTAATTGTGGTTGCAGGAGTCGAGACTTAGCTCCTGGCCCCCCTCCTCACTGATCGCCACTAGGTCCTTCTGTATTTGTGTATACCTGGATAAACTTACTTAATCTGACTTGATCACTGTGAACTGACATACCAATATGAGTTCTCTGGTTATCAAAGCCACGGGGACCTGAGTGTAGATTGATCTATATTTGTTGGGTCTTTCATGGGTGAGTTTGGTTACCTGTTGATGTGGGTCTCTCACGATTGAGATCCTACTCCTTGTCTCTGGGCTTTTATCTAGTGAGCACCGTATCCCTGTACATGTGCTCAGCCTACGAGACAGAACTCCTTCGCTTTTCTAAAGAACATGAGTGTGGTCTCCGGTCTGATCTTCAAGGTGTATGCAGGATTCTTTCTTACATCTGATCTTTTGGCTTTGTAAGTAGGTTTTTTTTTTTGTCTAACTTTCTCTCGGACAGTAAATTTGATCACAAAAAGAAGTAGTAGTAGTTGAAGTAGTAGCAGTAGTAATAGTAGTAGCAGTAGTAATAGTAGTAGCAGTAATAGTAGTAGTAGTAGCAGTAGTAATAATAGTAGTAATAGTAGTAGTAGTAATAGTAGTAGTAGTAATAGTAGTAGTAGTTGAAGTAGTAGCAGTAGTAATAGTGGTAGCAGTAGTAATAGTAGTAGTAGTAATAGTAGCAGTAGTAGTAGCAGTAGTAATAGTAGTAGCAGTAGTAATAGTAGTAGTAGTAATAGTAGTAGTAATAATAGTAGTAGTAGTAGTAGTAGTAGCAGTAGTAATAGTAGTAGTAGTAATAGTAGTAGCAGTAGTAATAGTAGTAATAGTAGTAGTTGTAGTAAAAGTAGTAGTAAAAGTAGTAGTAGTAGTAGTAGCAGTAGTAGTAGTAGTAGTAGCAGTAGTAGTAGTAGTAGCAGTAGTAGTAGTAGCAGTAGTAGTAGTAGTAACAGTAGTAATAGTAGTAGCAGTAGTAATAGTAGTAGTAGTAATAGTAGTAGTTGTAGTAATAGTAGTAGTAATAGTAGTAGTAGTAGTAGTAGTAGCAGTAGTAGTAGTAGTAGTAGCAGTAGTAGTAGCAGTAGTAGTAGTAGTAGCAGTAGTAGTAGTAGTAACAGTAGTAATAGTAGTAGTAATAGTAGTAGTAGTAGTAATAGTAGTAGTTGTAGTAATAGTAGTAGTAATAGTAGTAGCAGTAGTAATAATAGTAGTAGTAGTAATAGTAGTAGTTGTAGTTATAGTAGTAGAAATAGTAGTAGTAGTAGCAGCAGCAGCAGCAGAAGGAGTAACTGTGATATTTACTCAGTACTTTAACTGTATAGGTCACTTAGCATTCATATCAATAACAAATTTTATACAACGTACACAAACAATAAAAGAAAAGTTAAAAAAATATCAAATAATGAATAAAATGCCCAAGTTAAAATAACTAGCATTATTTAAAACCACATTAAATTATTAATGTCGAAAGACTCCCCTGAATATCCCTCGAGGTCCCTACAGGCACCTCGGTAATTAAAAATCCATGAAGGTGGAAATTCCCAAAGTGTGTGCAAACTGTTAAAATGTATTTCATAGTCAGCTGCACTCTACTAGTTACACAGAGGGAGACAGAAGAACTTGTGAACAGGTTGCAACTTGTGAGATGTGTGTGCAACATCCCCTTCGACAGATTCCTCTCAAAGTAATGATGATTCCTGAAGGAGGAGGACCTTGCATCCACGTCCTACCAAACTTTGTATAACCTGTTCCCAGCTTGCAGGGCCCACCGAGCCCGCTACATCCTAACAATATATGTGTAGATGTGGCCCATGAAGTTACTGTGAGGCAAAAGTCTACCATAGCGTGGCCTTGTTACAGCAGCCTGCGCCTTAGCATCCGCCTGTTCCTTTCCCGGGACACTAACATTGCCTGGATACCAACATAAATCCACATCCCATACGTGGAGATGAGCTAACCACTCCTACATCTTTTGGAACACAGAATGGATGGAAGCATGCTGGGCCAAGGCAGACAGAGCACAGTGAACTGAGAACCAGCTAAATCATCTATCAGGACAAGAACAGTGAAGATTGCATGGAGCTTTGCAGTGAACACAAGGGACACTCTTGATTACTGTGACTAGTAAGAGTTCTTTCAGGTAGTCACAACAAAGCCAGTATTACCCTTCCTCTTTGATCTCTCAGTAAAGACCTCTATCCTCGAAGCATGTTCTGAATTAGCCAAGGTCATCACCGGCGCTCGACACTTAGGGTAGATTCCATCTACTGCCTATAAAGACGAACCTCAGGGGCACTGCCCAATAAGGTAGGAAGAAAAGCGATCCTGTGTGACAGCAGATTCATCAAAGGCACATTCCAGGAGGCTTCACCCGAACACCAAAAAGGCATAAGAAACCTTGCATCACGAGCAAAGAGCTCACCCTCCTCCCTCTCCCTGCAAAACTGGAGCATAAGCAGGGTTCCAGGGATCACAACAAACACTAAACAAGCAGCCTAAGCCAAGCTTCTCAGGGTGGAGATCCAAGGGAAGTTCACCAGACTTAACATAGAGGCTCTCGATAGGGAAGATCCCAGAATCTTTCGAGTGCATTTTGTTGTTCAAATCTTAATGGTTTCATCTCTATGACGCTGAATGCATTCCTCATCTGATCTCCATGACACTGAATGCATTCCTCATCTGATCTCCATGACGCTGAATGCATTCTTTGAGCTCATCTCCACAATCCTTAATACCGGATCTGATCCACCTCGCAGTGAATACAATGATCGATCTGATCGTCAGGATCTATATGTATATATTAGATCCACATACCTAAACACACACACACACACACACACACACACACACACAGGTCAATTAGCAAGAACTCATTTAAAATTAAGTCCTTTCTAAAAAATTCTCTTATACGTTTAAAGATTTTTTTTCATTTATATTAATGTAAAAATTAATATACACACCCACACACACACACACACACACACACACACACACACACACACACACACACACACACACACACACACACACACACACACACATATATATATATATATATATATATATATATATATATATATATATATATATATATATATGTATGTGTGTGTATATTAATTTTTACATTAATATAATGAAAAAAATATTTAAACGTATAAGAGAATTTTTTAGAAAGGACTTAATTTTAAATGAGTTCTTGCTGCCAGAGGCGTAGAAGACAGCAAATGTAGTCCCAATTTTTAAGAAAGCAGACAGACAGGCAGTGTAAAGTTATGAAGATTATCTAAAGAAGAATGGTGGAGCACTTAGAAAGGAACTGGCTGATACATGACAACCAGCACAGCTTCAAGGATGGAAAATCCTGTGTCACAAACCTACAGGAGTTCTACGACACAGTAACAGAGGTAGGACAGGAGAGAGAGAGGTGGGTAGATTGCATTTTCTTGAACTGTAAGAAGGCTTTTGACAGTATCGTACAAGAGACTGGTACGAAAGCTAGATGATCAGGCAGGAATAACAGGAAAAGCACTGCAATGGATCAGGGAATACCTGACAGGAGGGAAACTAGTGATGGTCCGTGACTAAGTGTCGGAAAGGATTCATGTGACGAGCGAGGATCCACAAGGATCAGTCCTAGGTCTGGTGCTGTTTCTTGTATACCTGAATGACCTGACAGAATTGTCAGAGATATCCTTGTTTGCAGACGACGTGAAAATGATGAGGGGAAAACAAACGGAAGAGGAACAGGAAAAGCTACAAAGGGATCTGGACAGGCTGCAGATCTGGTCTGACAAATGACTCCTGGAGTTTAATCCCACTAAGTGTAGAGTTGTGAAGCTTCTGGAAGGGCAAAGAAGACCGTAGACGAAGTATGGGCTCGGGGGCAAAGGCTGCCAACCTCACTCAATGAGAAGGACCTTGGGGTGAGTATCATACCGAGCATATCACCTGAAGCGCACATCAACCAAATAACTGTTGCAACAAATGCGCGTCTGGCAAACAAACCTAAGAATAGCTATTCGATATCTAAGGAGTCATTTATAACACTGTACAGCGTGTACGTCAGGCCCATACTGGAGTATGCAGCACCAGTATGGAACCCACACCTAGTCAAGCATGTCAGTAAATTGGAGAAAATGCTGGGGTTTTCAACAAGACTAGCCCCAGAGCTATAAGGAGATGTTAAGAGAACTCAACCTGACGACACTGGAGGACAGGAGGGACAGGGGGGATTCGATAACGACGTACAAAATGCTGAGGGGAAATTGACAAGGTGAACAGAGACGGAATGTTTGAGAGATGAGACACAAGAACACGAGGACACAACTAGAAGTTGAAAACTTAGATAAGTCATAGGATGTTAGGAAGTATTTCTTCAGCCTTAGAGTTGTCAGGAAGTGGAACGAACTGGAGAGTGAAGTGGTAGAGGCAGGGTCCATACATAGCTTGAAGAAGAGGTAAAACAAGCCTCTTGAAGTTGGGAAAGAGTGGACTTAGTAGCAACCAGCGAAGAGGTGGGACCAGGACCTGTGAATCGACCCCTGCAACCACATATAGGTGAATACACACACACACACACACACACACAACACACACACACACACACACACACACACACACACACACACACACACACACACACACACATATGAAGATCTGGGAAGGACAAAGAAGACCGCAGACAGAGTATAGGCTAGGTGGCCAAAGACTGCAAACCTCGCACATTGAGAAAGATCTTGGGGTGAGTATAACACCAAGCACGTCTCCGGAAGCACACATCAACCAGATAACTGCTGCAGCATACGGGTGACTGGCAAATCTGAGAATAGCGTTCCGATACCTTAGTAAGGAATCGTTCAAGACACTGTACACCGTGTACGTCAGGCCCATACTAGAGTATGCAGCACCAGTTTGGAACCCATACCTGGTCAAGCACGTCAAGAAATTAGAGAAAGTGCAAAGGTTTGCAACAAGGTTAGTTCCAGAGCTAAGGGGAATGTCCTACGAAGAAAGGTTAAGGGAAATCGGCCTGACAACACTGGAGGACAGGAGAATTAGGGGAGACATGATAACGACATACAAAATACTGCGTGGAATAGACAAGGTGGATAGAGACAGGATGTTCCAGAGATGGGACACAGAAACAAGGGGTCACAATTGGAAGTTAAAGACTCAGATGAGTCAAAGGGATGTTAGGAAGTATTTCTTCAGCCATAGAGTAGTCAGGAAGTGGAATAGTCTAGCAAGTGATGTAGTGGAGGCAGGAACCATACATAGCTTTAAGACGAGGTATGATAAAGCTCATGGAGCAGGGAGAGAGGGGACCCAGTAGCGATCAGTGAAGAGGCGAGGCCAGGAGCTGAGTCTCGACCCCTGCAACCACAATTAGGTGAGTACAATTAGGTGAGTACACACAAAATACCCTTCTTGTCCTATATAGATAAAGTGAACCAGCTCAGAAAATAAGCCTACCGCGCCTACCACCACACTCAGAGCTGTCACCTTCCCTACCACCTCCCACCCCACCCTCCCACCCATCCACGCCTACACTCACGCCCACGCCCACGCCCCTAATAGTACGCTAGTAGTATAAGAATTTAGCGTGAAGGGAGATCGCGGGGTCCTAGTTTATTGATTTGACTTGCTGACGGAGGCGCAGAGTGTGTTGTGGAGGGAGGCGTGGGTAGCCGTGAGGGTAGCTGCCCCTACACCTGCCCAGCTACACACAGCAGGGCACCGTGCCTACAGTGCCACAGCAGCAGTATAGTGGAACACTAGCATTTCATTGATAGAGTACAGAGTTCCTCTGACGTCATAGCCTAGCTGGAGAGATGTTTGAACCTGAAATTTTACCAACAATTAACATCTCCGGGCCGTTGTCTAGTGCATGATCCATCCTCATGCACACTTTTCTCTGCACGGCTGCAACGGCTGAGGGAAAAGGGAACTGCATGGTAAGGGGAAAGGGAGAGATGGGAGATAGAGGAAATAATGAGGATAGAGCGCGTGTGGCAAGGGTGGGTAAGTGTGACGTCACAGCTGCGCGTTGCAACATTAATGGTTGGTGGGTTGGTGGGTTGAGGCGCAGTCCTAGCAAGGACCTCGTAGTGTGAGGGACGCTACTCGCCCGCTCTCACCTCCTCTGGGAGAGAAACACCCTTTTTATATTTATATTTAAGTACTCTTTGACGTGTTTTATTTGGTGAACATTTTGCAACTCGTTTGTTATTAAAGTTCTCAAAATTGCCAAAAGGAAAAAAAGAGATAATAGTCGAAAGGTCACTTGGGTAGAGGAGAGGAGCAGCAGTAGCCACCACAACCACTACTACTGCTACTACCACTACCACCACCTGTACTACTACTATTACTACTACTACTACTTCTGCTACTACTACTGCTGCTGCAACTGCTACTACTACAACAGCATTAAGATTTCTCCCCAGCCCCTCACACTTCAGCCCAGTCAGCGCAGTGGCCCACCAAACAAGGTAAATCAATGTTTTTTACAGTATGGACAAGTGCCAGACCTCGTACCTGAACAAGTGCCTGGACAAGTGCCTGGGCAAGTGCCTGAACAAGTGCCTGGGCAAGTACCTGGGCAAGTGGCACTTATACATGACCTCAAATACTCTACAGATGAAATGAAATAAAAATCTTGAGTCTTAGCAGATAGATATTCTCGTATCATCTTAGTCTGTGGATGCTGGTGAAGGTCTCTTGATCTAAGCAATAGGAGCTACCCTAGCCCATGGATCAAACCTGCATGACCCCCTACGGATGTAGCGCTTCCACATAGAATGATATAGTTTCTAGTTCAAGTAGTGACACTAGTTACTACACACTGACTCGAGTTAGAAGTGTTGAGTTAAAGTCCCAGAAGCGGGTGTTATTTGGGTCCATATGGTCCCAAGAACACTGGAAGATTTCTGTTTAAATAGACAGAAACGCCCAGTAACTCCTCCCTTCTCTCCTCTCCTCACCCCTCTCCTCACCCCTCTCCTCACCCCTCTCCTCACCCCTCTCCTCACCCTCTCCTCACCCCTCTCCTCACCCCCTCCTCACCCCCTCCTCACCCCTCTCCTCACCCCTCTCCTCACCCCTCTCCTCACCCCTCTCCTCACCCCTCTATTCACCCCCCTCCTGGGCGGTGCCTGGTTAGAGAATGCACAGTTGCAAGCTTTCGTTGCTCCGTTATATTGCATGATGTGAACGAAGGTTCCAGGTGTTGGTGGTGGTAGTGTTGGTGTTGGTGGTGCTGGTGTTGGTGATGCTGTGTTGATAGTGGTGTTGCTGATTTGTTTGTCGTGGTGGTGTTGGTGTATGTGGTGGTGTTGGTGTATGTGGTGGTGTTTGGTCGTGGTGCTTTTAACGGTTGTGGTGTTGTGTTGGTGTTGCTGATGGTAGAATTGATGTTAGCAGGGTTGTTGTTCGTGTTGATGTATTGGCACTGTTGCTGGAGATTCTGGCGGGGCTGTTGTTGATGATTCTGCTAAGGCTATTGTTGGAGGTTCTGGTAAGGCTATTGTTGGAGGTTCTGGTAAGGCTATTGTTGGAGGTTCTGGTAAGGCTATTGTTGGAGGTTCTGGTAAGGCTATTGTTGGAGCTTCTGGTAAGGCTATTGTTGGAGGTTCTGGTAAGGCTATTGTTGGAGGTTCTGGTAAGGCTATTGTTGGAGGTTCTGATAAGGTTATTGTTGGATGTTCTGGTAAGGCTATTGTTGAAGGTTCTGGTAAGGCTATTGTTGAAGGTTCTGGTAATGCTATTGTTGGGGGTTCTCGTAAGGCTATTGTTGGAGGTTCTGGTGGGTTGATACAGTGGGAAAGAAAGTCAGCTGAGTTGCCCAGTAATATTCCATCCTGCAGATGGTTATTATACAAGAGTGTTTAGTAGTGTCAGCCTGAGCTGGGAGACTTCAGTAGTGTCAGCCTGAGCTGGGAGACTTCAGTAGTGTCAGCCTGAGCTGGGAGACTTCAGTAGTGTCAGCCTGAGCTGGGAGACTTCAGTAGTGTCAGCCTGAGCTGGGAGACTTCAGTAGTGTCAGCCTGAGCTGGGAGACTTCAGTAGTGTCAGCCTGAACTGAGAAACTTCAGTAGTGTCAGCCTGAGCTGGGAGGCTTCAGTAGTGTCAGCCTGAACTGAGAAACTTCAGTAGTGTCAGCCTGAGCTGGGAGACTTCAGTAGTGTCAGCCTGAGCTGGGAGACTTCAGTAGTGTCAGCCTGAGCTGGGAGACTTCAGTAGTGTCAGCCTGAACTGAGAAACTTCAGTGGTGTCAGTCTGAGCTGGGAGACTTCAGTAGTGTCAGCATGAGCTGGGAGACTTCAGTAGTGTCAGCCTGAACTGAGAAACTTCAGTAGTGTCAGCCTGAGCTTGTAGACTTCAGTAGTGTCAGCCTGAGCTTGTAGACTTCAGTAGTGTTAGCCTGAGCTGAGAGACTTCAGTAGTGTCAGCTTTCGCTGGGAAACTTCAGCAGTGTCAGCCTGTGCTTGGAGACTTCAGCAGTGTCAGCTTTCGCTGGGAGACTTCAGCAGTGTCAGCCTGCGCTGGGAGACTTCAGCAGTGTCAGCCTGCGCTGGGAGACTTCAGCAGTGTCAGCCTGAACTGGGAACTTCAGCAGTGTCAGCTCGAGCAGGAACACTTCAGTAGTGTCAGCCTGAACTGGGAACTTCAGCAGTGTCAGCCTGCAGTGAGAGACTTCAGCAGTGTCAGCCTGCAGTGAGAGACTTCAGCAGTGTCAGCCTGCAGTGAGAGACTTCAGCAGTGTCAGCCTGCAGTGAGAGACTTCAGCAGTGTCAGCCTGCAGTGAGAGACTTCAGCAGTGTCAGCCTGCAGTGAGAGACTTCAGCAGTGTCAGCCTGAACTGGGAACTTCAGCAGTGTCAGCCCGAGCAGGAACACTTCAGTAGTGTCAGCCTGAACTGGGGGCCTTCAGTAGTTTCAACTTGAGCCGGAAAACTTCAGTAGTGTCAGTCTGAGCTGGCAGACTTCAGTGAGGATGTCAAGTATTCCAGTAAGGGTCATCAGCTACGCCATCTTCAAAAGCTTTCTTCCAGCAGATCTGGAGTTACTGTCACTTGGGAATTACCATCTCTTAGCAATAAATGAAAAATTATCACACAGTGTTCAAAACAGTGACCATTGGACTGGCCACATACCTTGCATTTTGTTTGATCATCTCTGTGTCTGCCAAATTGCCACAAGTTCTTTTAACCAAGCCTAAGCCTGGCTACTACAACATCAGTCAGTACTTATAAGCAAGCCTGGCTACTACAACATCAGTCAGTACTTATAAGCAAGCCTGGCCACTACAACATCAGTCAGTACTTATAAGCAAGCCTGGCTACTACAACATCAGTCAGTACTTATAAGCAAGCCTGGCTACTACAACATCAGTCAGTACTTATAAGCAAGCCTGGCTACTACAACATCAGTCAGTACTTATAAGCAAGCCTGGCTACTACAACATCAGTCAGTACTTATAAGCAACCTGGCTACTACAACATCAGTCAGTACTTATAAGCAAGCCTGGTCACTACAACATCAGTCAGTACTTATAAGCAACCTGGCTACTACAACATCAGTCAGTACTTATAAGCAAGCCTGTCTCACTACAACATCAGACAGTACTTTACAAGCCTGGCTACTACAACATCAGTCAGTACTTATAGCAAGCCTAAGCCTGGCTACTACAACTAGTCAGTACTTATAGCAAGCTTGCCTGGCTACAACATCAGTGTTCATTATTACATTCTCCCAAACGTACTTATCCAGTTCATGTTATCATATATTATAGATTACTAGCTTCTAACTGCATTCTTAAATTCATTTTCATTATTTATTTCTCCAAACATACATATAAATAGTGTAATGTATATAAATAGTACTTATATATATATATATATATATATATATATATATATATATATATATATATATATATATATATATATATATATATATATATATACGTATATATATATATATATATATATATATATATATATATATATATATATATATATATACGTATATATATATATATATATAGTATATATATATATATATATATATACGTATATATATATATATACGTATATTATATATATATATATATATATATATATATATATATATATATATACGTATATATATATATATATATATATATATATATATATATATATATATATATATATATATACGTATATATATATATATATACGTATATATATATATATATATATATATATATATATATATATATATATATATATATATATATATATATACGTATATATATATATACGTATATACGTATATATTATATATATATATATATACGTATATATATATATATATATATATATATATACGTATATATATATATACGTATATACGTATATATATATATACATATATATATATATATATATATATATATATATATATATATATATATATATATATATATATATATATATATATATACAGTATATATATATAGTAGGGATATGTCTGCTGCTGTAGGAATAATTGAAGGGGAAGGTACACAGACTAACACTTTGGTGGAGGGACTGACACTTTTTGAGGACGTTGATGGGAAGTATCTTGTTGAAGGGGAAGTGAAGCATCTTATTGAAGGGGAAGTGAAGCATCTTATTGAAGGGGAAGTGAAGCATCTTATTGAAGGGGAAGTGAAGCATCTTATTGAAGGGGAAGTGAAGCATCTTATTGAAGGGGAAGTGAAGCATCTTATTGAAGGGGTAAGCATCTTATTGAAGGGAGTAAGCATCTTATTGAAGGGGAAGTGAAGCATCTTATTGAAGGGGGAGTGAAGCATCTTATTGAAGGGGGAGTGAAGCATCTTATTGAAGGGGGAGTGAAGCATCTTATTGAAGGGGGAACTGGAAAAACGTATTGAAAGGGGTTGACTTGGGAAGCAGAAGACGCTGTATTGACTGTAAACAAGTGTTGCCAGTATGAACTTCACCACTGTAAACAACTGTCACTAGTCTAATATGTACCAGTGTAAACCATTTTTTTAATAGTGTACACTGTACCACTGTAGCCATGATAACCAGTAAAAACATCCTGTGATAATTTCTGTGTAAAGTGTCGAAAAAAATGTAAACAGTCAGTATTGTGTGTTCGTGTGTTAGTTAGTTACCATTTTGTCCTAGGCACATGTCAATTAGACACTAGGCCTGTTGTATGTATGTATGTGTGTGTGTGTGTGTGTGTAAGGAAACACTTCGAAATGTTTCTGCCCCGCCTGGAATTGAACCCGGCCCCTCCGTGCGTGAAGCGAGAGCTTTACCCACTAGGCCACCGGGGGCGTGTATGTGTGTGTGTGTTTGTGTGTGTGTTTGTGTGTGTGTGTGTGTGTGTTGTGTGTGTGTGTGTTTGTGTTGTGTGTGTGTGTGTGTGTGTGTGTGTGTTTGTGTGTGTGTGTCGTGTGTGTGTCGTTGTGTGTGTGTGTTGTTTGTGTGTGTGTGTGTGTGTGTTTGTGTTGTGTGTTTGTGTGTGTGTTTGTGTGTGTGTTTGTGTGTGTGTGTTTGTGTGTGTGTGTTTGTGTGTGTGTGTTGTGTGTGTGTGTTTGTGTGTGTGTGTTTGTGTGTGTGTGTTTGTGTGTTTGTGTGTGTGTGTGTGTGTGTTTGTGTGTTTGTGTTTGTGTGTTTGTGTGTGTGTGTTTGTGTGTGTGTTTGTGTGTGTGTTTGTGTGTGTGTGTTCGTGTGTGTGTTCGTGTGTGTGTGTGTTTGTGTGTGTGTGTGTGTTATTGTGTGTTTGTGTGTGTGTGTGTGTGTGTGTGTTGTGTGTGTGTGTGTGTTTGTGTGTGTGTGTGTGTGTTTGTGTGTGTGTGTGTGTTTGTGTGTGTGTGTGTTTGTGTGTGTTTGTGTGTTTGTGTGTGTGTGTTTGTGTGTGTGTTTGTGTGTGTGTTTGTGTGTGTGTGTTTGTGTTTGTGTGTGTGTGTGTGTGTTTGTGTGTGTGTTTGTGTGTGTGCACTCACCTGGTCACAGACCGGGCCGCAGGCGCGTTGACCCCTGGAATTCTCTCCAGGTAAACTCCAGGTATTTGTGGTTGTAGGGGTCGAGGATATAATATATATATATATATATATATATATATATATATATATATATATATATATATATATATATATATATATATATATAATTCTTAATTGTAAATAGTACACCTGGAGTACACACCTGGAGAGGGTTCCGGGGGTCAACGCCCCCGCGGCCCGGTCCGTGACCAGGCCTCCAAAGTTATAACAGGAAAAGCTTCAATAGACACCTTTTAAACAACTACTAACAGCAATGTAAACAACTGTTCACCTGGGTAGCCACCACGTGAAGCACCACTGTAAATGCCACTCCGGGGTAAATATTTATTATTGTAAACAAGAAGTGTAAGCTGGCACCACTGTAAATAACTATCCACAAGTGTAAACAACTTTAATTGAAAGCTGCAGGTATTATAAATACCAGTGTACCACTGTAAGCAGTGGTACAATAGTCACTACAATAAAGAGTCACTACAAGTCTCTACAATAAAGAGCCACTACAATAGTCACTACAATAAAGAGCCACTACAATAGTCACTACAATAAAGAGCCACTACAATAGTCACTACAATAAAGAGCCACTACAATAGTCACTACAATAAAGAGCCACTACAATAGTCACTACAATAAAGAGCCACTACAACAGTCACTACAATAAAGAGCTACTTCAGTAAAGAGCCACTACAATAGTCACTACAATAAAGAGCCACTACAATAGTCACTACACTAAAAAGAGCCACTACAATAGTCACTACAATAAAGAGCCACTACAATAGTTACTACAATAAAGAGCTACTACAATAAAGAGCCACTACAATAGTCACTACAATAAAGAGCCACTACAATAGTCACTACAGTAAAGAGCCTCTACAATAGTCACTACAATAAAGAGCCTCTACAATAGTCACTACAATAAAGAGCCACTACAATAGTCACTACAGTAAAGAGCCACTACAATAGTCTGACAAAGAGCCACTACAATAGTCACTATGACAAAGAGCCACTACAATAGTCACTATGACAAAGAGCCACTACAATAGTCACTATGACAAAGAGCCACTACAATAGTCACTATGACAAAGAGCCACTACAATAGTCACTATGACAAAGAGCCACTACAATAGTCACTATGACACAGAGCCACTACAATAGTCACTACAATAAAGAGCCACTACAATAATGACTAACAAAGAGCCACTACAATAGTCACTACAATCAAGAGCCACTATAATAGTCACTACAATAAAGAGCCACTACAATAGTCTCTACAATAATGAGCCACTACAATAGAGTTACTACAATAGTCACTTGAATAAAGAGCCACTACAGTAGTTACTACAATAAAGAACCACTACAATAGAGCCACTACAGTAGTTACTACACTAAAGAGCCACTACAATAGGTACTACACTAAAGAGCCACTACAATATTCACTACAATAAAGAGCCACTACAGTAGTCACTACAATAAAGACCTACTACTATGAATAAAATAATAATAAACTTAACAATACATAAAACACTACAACGAACAACTAATCCAATAAAGAGGTGACCACCTTAACGTAGTGACGACCATCACAGTACACTATGTGGTGACCTTAACGTAGTGACGACCATCACCAGTACACTGTGGTGACCTTAACGTAGTGACGACCATCACAGTACACTATGTGGTGACCTTAACGTAGTGACGACCATCACCAGTACACTATGTGGTGACCCCCTTAACGTAGTGACGACCATCACCAGTACACTATGTGGTGACCCCCTTAACGTAGTGACGACCATCACCAGTACACTATGTGGTGACCTTAACGTAGTGACGACCATCACAGTACACTATGTGGTGACCTTAACGTAGTGACGACCATCACCAGTACACTATGTGGTGACCTTAACGTAGTGACGACCATCACCAGTACACTATGTGGTGACCTTAACGTAGTGACGACCATCACCAGTACACTATGTGGTGACCTTAACGTAGTGACGACCATCACAGTACACTATGTGGTGACCTTAACGTAGTGACGACCATCACCAGTACACTATGTGGTGACCTTAACGTAGTGACGACCATCACCAGTACACTATGTGGTGACCCCTTTAACGTAGTGACGACCATCACCAGTACACCATGTGGTGACCCCTTTAACGTAGTGACGACCATCACCAGTACACCATGTGGTGACCCCTTTAACGTAGTGACGACCATCACAGTACACTATGTGGTGACCCTCGTAACGTAGTGACGACCAGTACACGAGCGGATGTCTTATCAGTGACCTAGTCTGACAAACACAGCGTTGGGAACATGACTGAACTCAACCCCTGGAAGATGAAGGGGGATACGAGGCGCTGACAATATCCAAAACAAGAGAGAAATGACAGCCAGGGTTTAAGAAATGAACGAAATTTACGCTTGAGGGAGAACGTGTGGAAATAATTGGACTGACAGTAGTAAGATTATTTATGCACAGGTATACATACGTACAGGTATCATACGTTGTGTGAACTCACAATACCGTGACTGGAACAATATACAAATAACCCGGACATATAAGAGAGGACCTTACCACGACGTTTCGGTCTGACTTTGACTATTTACAAAGTCAAACTGTGTGACTTTGTAAATGGTCCAGGTCGGACCGAAACGTCGTGGTACGTTCCTCTCTCCAGTGTGCTGGTTAGTGGTTAGTGTAAATTACCTTGGACAGAGTAGTGCAAGAGTTATCCAGGCCAGCAGTCTGACTCTTCTTTCCATAGACACTGCATTTAAAAAAAATGTGATATATGTATGTGTGTGTGTGAATAGGCCCTTCTTAACATGCGCTTGTACACCTACAACAGTGAGTAGGCTTGCCTAACATGTACCATTAGGCCTAAAAAGTGAGTAGGCTTGCCTAACATGTACCAGTAGGCTTACAAAAGTGAGTAGACCTGCCTAACATATACCAGTAGGTCTACAACAGTCATCCTCAGGTCTTGTGTTCATTATAATCCCACTGTTGTCAAGAGGTATCACTGCCATTGTAAAAAATCTAACACTGTAGAGTGCTGTCATTGTAAAGAGCTGTAGTTTTAAACAGCCTCTGCTGTAAAGAAGCACCACTGTAAACAGCTACTATTGTAAATAACCACCATTGTAAACAGTTACTATTGTAAATAACCACCATTATAAATAGTTACTATTGTAAATAGCTACCATTATAATCAGTACTATTGTAAATAAACCACCATTGTAAACAGTACCATTGTAAATAACCACCATTATAAACAGCACTATTGTAACCACCATTTTAAAGGCTTTGTAAGTGTAAGTTATGTAGGAACACCAGAAATACCTTGTAAATGACAATAACAACAATAACCACAACAAACAACTACAGCAATAGCCACAGCAAAAATAATAACCACAACAATCACAATAACAACCACTACAACAACTACTACATTAATTACTGAAACTAAAACCACAACAATAATCACAGGAAAAATAAATAAAGCAACCTCAACAGTAACCACCACTGTAACAACAATAACCATTGCAACAACCACAACAATAACCATTGCAACAACCACAACAATAACCACCACTGCAACAACCACAACAATAACCACCACTGCAACAACCACAACAATAACCACCACTGCAACAGCCACAACAATAACCACCACTGCAACAACCACAACAATAACCACCACTGCAACAACCACAACAATAACCACCACTGCAACAACCACAACAATAACTACCACTGCAACAACCGCAACAACAATCACTGCAACAACCGCAACAATAACCACCACTGCAACAACCACAACAATAACCACTACTGCAACAACAACAACAATAACCACCACTGCAACAGCCACAACAATAACCACCACTGCAACAGCCACAACAATAACCACTGCAACAACCACAACAACAACAACCACTGCAACAACCACAATAACAACCACCACTGCAACAACCGCAACAACCACTGCAACAACCACAACAACCACAACAATAACCACCATTGCAACAACCACAACAACAACCACTGCAACAACCACAACAATAACCACCATTGCAACAACCGCAACAACAACCACTGCAACAACCACAACAATAACTGCAACAACCACAACAACCACTTCAACAACCACTGCAACAAATACAACAATAACCACCACTGCAACAACTACAACAATAACCACTGCAACAACAACCACAACAATAACCACTGCAACAACAACCACAACAATAACCACTGCAACAACAAAAACCACCACAACAACAACCACAACAATACCCACTACAAGAACCACAACAATAACCACCACTGCAACAACCACAACAATAACCACAGCAACAACCACAACAATAACCACTGCAACAACAACAATAACCACTGCAACAACAACAATAACCACCACTGCAACAACAACAACAACAACAATACTCACCCCTACAACAAAAAACAGAACTAAAACAACAACAATAACAACAAGGAAACCAGACCACGGGTGGGGTTAGAACCCGCGATCAGAGAGTCACAAAACTCCAAGGCACAGCAACCATAACTACCACAACAACAGCAGCAGCCACAAGAACGAAAACAACAAACCACAGCATCAATCAGCTGATAATGAGATCACGTGATGCCTGCTTACCTGCCTGATTACCTGCCTGCCTACCTGCTTACCTGCCTACCTACCTGCCTGTTTACCTGCCTGCCTACATGCCTGCTTACCTGCCTACCTGTCTGCCTACCTGCCTGCTTACCTGTCTACCTGCTTGCCTGCCTGCCTGCCTACCTGCGTACCTGCCTGCTTACCTGCCTGCCTGCCTGCCTGCTTATCTGCCTGCCTACCTGCCTGCCTACCTGCCTGCCTACCTGCCTGCCTACCTGCCTGCTTACCTGCCTACCTGCCTGCCTGACTGCTTACCTGTTACCTGCCACCTGCCTGCTTATGCCACCTGCCACTACCTGCTTACCTACCTGCCTACTACCCTTACCACACCTGCCTACCTACCGCACAGGCAGGACTCACACCGTACATGGTTACCTGACAACTAAGCTTCACCGTATATAGTCCCACACCTGGCAAATCCTGCCCCTCCCCCACAACCCTCCCACCACACCTCCCACCATCCCTACTACCCTCCCTCAGTATTGTTGTGGTGTGCTGAAACCTCTCTCTCTCTCTCTCTCTCTCTCTCTCTCTCTCTCTCTCTCTATCTCTCTCCATAGGCCAAGTGTCTATAGACAATTGCCTTTCAGAACTAATAAGTAAAACAAACATATACGCACACACACACACACACACACATACACACACACACACACACACACATTCCTGGAGTTTAATCTCACCAAGTGCGAAGTCATGAAGATTGGGAAAGGTCAGAAAAGACCGCAAACAGTGTATAGTCTAAGGGGCCAAAGACTGCAAACCTCACTCAAGGAAAAGGATCTTGGGGTGAGTATAATACCGAGCACATCTCCTGAGGCACACATCAACCTGATAACTGCTGCAGCATACGGGCGCCTGGCAAACCTGAGAATAGCGTTCTGATACCTCAGTAAGGAATCGTTCAAGAGTCTATACACAGTGTACGTCAGGCCCATACTGGAGTATGCAGCACCAGTTTGGAACCCACACCTGGTCAAGCATGTCAAGAAATTAGAGAAAGTGCAAAGGTTTGCAATAAGACTAATTCCAGAGCTAAGGGGAATGTCCTACGAAGAAAAGTTAAGGGAAATCAACCTAACTATAATGGAGGACAGGTAGGATAGGGGAACACATGAAAATACTGTGAGGAATTGACAAGGTAGATAGGGACAGGATGTTCCAGAGATGGGACACAACAATAAGGGGCCACAATTGGAAGTTGAAGACTCAGATGAGTCACAGGGATGTTAGGAAGTATTTCTTCAGTCATAGAGTTGTCAGGAAGTGGAATAGTCTGGAGAGTGATGTAGTGGAGACAGGATCCACACATAGCTTTAAGAAGAGGCATGATAAATCTCACAAATCAGGGAGAGTGACCAAGTAGCGACCAGTGAAGAGGCGGGGCCAAGAGCTGTTACTCGACCCCTGCAACCACAAATAGGTGAATAGGTGAGTACACACACACACACACACATTGTACAATAACACGAGCACCATTACCACCACTATCACTGCTACACCACTATCACTGCTACCACCACTATCACTGCTACCACCACTATCACTGCTACCACTACTATCACTGCTACCACCATTATCACTGCTACCACCACTATCACTGCTACCACCACTACCACTGCTACCACCACTACCACTGCTACCACCACTATCACTGCTACCACCACTATCATTGCTACCACCACTATCACTGCTACCACCACTATCACTGCTACCACCACTACCACTGCTACCACCACTATCACTGCTACCACCATTACCACTGCTACCACCACTATCATTGCTACCACCACTACCACTGCTATCACCACTATCACTGCTACCACCACTATCACTGCTACCACCACTACCACTGCTACCACTGCTACCACCACTATCACTGCTACCACCACTATCACTGCTACCACCACTATCACTGCTACCACCACTATCACTGCTACCACCACTATCACTGCTACCACCACTACCACTGCTACCACCACTATCACTGCTACCACCATTACCACTGCTACCACCACTACCACTGCTACCACCACTATCACTGCTACCACCACTGTCACTGCTACCACCACTATCACTGCTACCACCACTACCACAACTGTCACTGCTACCACCACTACCACTGCTACCACCACTATCACTGCTACCACCACTATCACTGCTACCACCACTACCACTGCTACCACCACTATCACTGCTACCACCACTATCACTGCTACCACCATTACCACTGCTACCACCACTACCACTGCTACCACCACTACCACTGCTACCACCACTATCACTGCTACCACCACTACCACCAGCACCCACCACCAGCACTATGGATCTTCGATACACCATCAGCGGTCTCACTCACGGCAGTGGCAGACGACGGAAGACCAGACCACAGGCAACCACCATTGCATGCAAGCCTGCCTGCCTGCCTGCCTGCCTGCCTGCCTGCCTGCCTGCCTGCCTGCCTGCCTTCCTTGCCTGCATCTCAACCAAAACCAACCACCATCACCCGACCATCAGTAACAACCATCACACAACCACCACCACCACCATCACAACCACCATTATCACATCCACCATCATCACAACCACCATCATCACAACCACCACCATCACAACCACCACCATCACAACCACCACCATCACAACCACCACCATCACAACCACCACCATCACAACCACCACCATCACAACCACCACCATCACAACCACCACCATCACAACCACCACCATCACAACCACCACTATCACAACCACCATCATCACAACCACCACTATCACAACCACCATCATCACAACCACTATCATCACAACCACCATCATCACAACCACCATCATCACAACCACCACCATCACAACCACCACCATCACAACCACCACCATCACAACCACCACCATCACAACCACCATCATCACAACCACCACCATCACAACCACCACCATCACAACCACCACCATCACAACCACCATCATCACAACCACCACCATCACAACCACCACCATCACAACCACCACCATCACAACCACCATCATCACAACCACCACAACCGCCATCATCACAAACACCATCATCACAACCACCACCATCACAACCACCACCATCACAACCACCACCATCACAACCACCACCACCACAACCACCATCATCACAACCACCACCATCACAACCACCACCATCACAACCACCACCATCACAACCACCACCATCACAACCACCATCATCACAACCACCACAACCGCCATCATCACAAACACCATTAACCACAAAAAAATGAAAAAGAAAATCAATAATGAATGAGCCTTTATTATTATTCTTATAATTTTAGTATTACTAGGGGGAGCGCTAAACCTGTGTGGCTTAGCGGAATAAGAGATGTGAAGGCTCTAACCTCCGTCTAATGACTGACAGACTCACTC
>WNWK01003442.1:22500-47500 GCA_009830355.1 Cherax destructor | reverse complement strand
GACCATAATTTTTAAAGGGGTGGACCGGTAAGCCAGCGGAAGGCCTCGGTCAGATGACCAAAAGCTCCAACGGCGGGTCTACACACTGGAACCATTCCTTGGGAATTTGGAAGACGCGGTGGATCGCGCTGACCTCCCAGACTGAAAATGAGGCGCACGGTTTGTGGACTCTTAAATAGACCTAGCCACCTGAAAGTACTCTTGATTTTAGACCTACCCACACGAGTGTACTCTGATCGAAGACCCACCCATATGAATGTACTCTGATTTAAAACCTTACCCAAACGAATGTACTCTTGATTTAAGACCTACACGCACGAATGTACTCTGATCAAAAACATACCCCCCCGAATGTACTCTTGTTTTAATACCTAAACCCACGAATGTACTCTTGATTTCAGATCTAAATTCACGAATGTACTCATGATTTAAAACCTAAACCCACGAATGTACTCTTGAATGTACTCATGATTTAAAACTTTAACTCACGAATGTAACCCTCAATTTAAGATCACTTGGGTCTACCCTCACGTACTAAGTCTTCTTCCTGCCCCTCACCGTACCCCCTACCCCGAACAACCCCACCCTGCTCACATGGGCGTGAGAGGGGGTATGGGGGGAGGGAGGGGCTGTTATCGCTACCCATACAGTTAAATGTAGGCCCTGAACATGGAATTACAGAGGTTTGGTAATCGAAAGACGTCAATAAGGGGTGGGCGAGGGGTTGGTGGTGGTGGAGGGAGAGGGGTTGTGGTGTAAGAGGGGAAGGGGTGGTGGAGTAGGAGGGGGGAGGGGTGGTGGTGGAGGAGGGAGTGGGGTGGTGGTGGAGGAGTGGGAGGGGTGGTGGTGGTGGATGGGGAGGGGTAGTGGTGGTGGAGAGGGAGGGGTGTTGGTGTAGGAGGGGGTAGTGATGGAGAAGGAGAGGGGTCGTGGTGGAGGAGGAGGGGTGGTGGTGGTTGTTGGTGGTAGTAGGGTGAGCCTTGATCAAGGTAGTGGCACTGACGCTGGTAGCAGTGGTGGTGGTGTTTGTGAGCGATTGTGGTAGTGGTGGTAGTAATAGTAGTAGTAATAATTGCAGCCGTTATGGTAGTAGTAATGGTGATAATAGTAGCGTTATTAGTAGTCGTAGTAGTAGTAGTATTAGTAGTAGATTGTAGTAGTGATTGTTGTAGTGATGAAAGATAAGAGAGAGAGAGAGAGAGAGAGAGAGAGAGAAGGGGGGGGGTATTCCCCGTGGATGGAGGATGGGAGTCGACTCTTACATAACAATGACCACATCAAGGACTCTCCTACAACAACAACAACAACCACCACCACAACACCATAACCACAACAACTATAACAACACAACTATAACTACAACCATAACCACAACAAACATAACACCATAACCACAAAAATTATCAAGGTCACTGATCATCCACACACAATTCTCAAACTCACAAATGTTTGTTGAGAGAGAGAGAGAGAGAGAGAGAGAGTTATTATTATCTTCACAAGACTGGGTATACGCTGAGCAGCTTCAAGGTGACCCTGTGACGCATGTGCTGGGTGTGACGCATGTGCTATGTGTGACGCATGTGTTGGGTGTGACGTATGTGCTAGGTGTGACGCATATGCTTTATGTGGCGCATGTGTTGGGTGTGATGTATGTGTTGGGTGTGACGCATGTGTTGGGTGTAACGCATGTGCTGGGTGTGACGTATGTGCCGGGTGTGATTCATGTGGTGGGTGTGACGCATATGTTGGGTGTGATGCATGTGTTGGGTGTGACGCATGTGTTGGGTGTGACGCATGTGCTGGGTGTGACGCATGTGTTGGGTGTGACGCATGTGTTGGGTGTGACGCATGTGTTGGGTGTGACGCATGTGTTGAGTGTGACGTATGTGTTGGGTGTGACGTATGTGCTGGGTGTGACGCATGTGCTGGGTGTGACGTATGTGCCGGGTGTGACGCATGTGTTGGGTGGAACGCATGTGTTGGGTGTGACGTATGTGCCGGGTGTGACGTATGTGCCGGGTGTGACGCATGTGCTGGGTGTGACGCATGTGCTGGGTGTGGCGCATATGCTAGGTGTGACGCATGTGTTGGGTGTAACGCATGTGTTGGGTGTGACGTATGTGTTGGGTGTGACGCATGTGCTGGGAGTGACGTATGTGCCGGGTTTGAAGCATGTGTTGGGTGTGACGCATGTGTTGGGTGTGACGCATGTGTTGGGAGTGACGCATGTGTTGGGTGTGACACATGTGTTGGGTGTGACACATGTGTTGGGTGTGACGCATGTGTTGGGAGTGACGCATGTGTTGGGAGTGACGCATGTGTTGGGTGTGACGCATGTGATGGGTGTGACGCATGTGTTGGGTGGAACGCATGTGTTGGGTGTGACGCTTGTGCCGGGTGTGACGCATGTGCCGGGTGTGACGAATATGTTGGGTGTGACGCATGTCTTACGTGTGTGGATGATGTATTACCTTTCCCTCTCTCTCCCCTTCCCATCTCCCCTCCCTCTCCTTCCCTTCCTGTCTTCCCTTCCTCCCCTCTCTTTCCCATCTCCTCCCCTACCTCCCCTCCCCTTCCCATCTCCCCTCCTTCTTCCCTTCCTATCCTCCCTTCCCTCCCCTTCCCCTCTTCCCTCCCTCTCCTCCCCTTCTCATTTCCCCTCCCTCTCCTCCCCTTCCCATCTCCCCTCCCTCTCCTTCCCTCTCCTCCCCTTCTCATTTCCCCTCCCTCTCCTCCCTTCCCATCTCCCCTCCCTCTCTTCCCCTTCTCATCTCCCCTCCTTCCCTCCCCTTCCTGTCTTCTCTCTCACCCCTTCTTCCCTCCATTTAAACAGACCACCTGTGCCCTGGTATGTAGCAGATACTTGTACACCTGTGATATACACAGGTGTGTGTGTGTGTGTACTCACCTAGTTGTGGTTGCAGGGGTCGATTCATAGCTCCTGTGTGTGTGTGTGTGTGTGTGTGTGTGTGTGTGTGTGTGTGAGTGAGAGACTTATATCCATTAGGGTCCTTGGTGTCCATTGTGGTTCTTGCTTACCATTGGGGTCCTTGACAAATATTATCTCAACGCGGGGGCGTTGACCCCCGAAACACCCTCCACATATACTCCACATATACTCCAGGTATACTCCAGGTATACCAACAGACTTTTCGAGAGAGAAAAATCAATATAACTTAATGCATTTTGACTTGGTGAAACTTGACAAAAAAAAACAGATATGACAATAACTCGACAGATATCCCAGAAAATATTGAGGAAAATTCTTTCACACAAATTCAGAATTTTCAGAATTATTTCACACAAATTTCAGAAGTTTCTACGGCAGGTGAGTGAGTCGGTACCCGACTCAGGTGTAGTGTTATCTTTCAGGCCAGTAAAAGGCTCATGATCCATGGATCGAGAGCGTTTTACAGGATCTGATTGTATCCCTTTCCTCGAGGCACTGGGGGGGATACCTCTGGTGATTGTCTCAGAGAGGGCTGGGGTTATGAGGATATCGGGGGATACATCTGGTGACTGTGGTAGAGAGGGCTGGGGTTTTGAGGATATCGGGGGATACCTCTGGTGATTGTGGTAGAGAGGGCTGGGGTTTTGAGGATATCAGGGGATACCTCTGGTGATTGTGGTAGAGAGGGCTGGGGTTATGAGGATATCGAGGGATACCTCTCTCTGATATAAAGCAAGGTATACTTACATGTATATATTGACACCTGACGCACAGAAGGTAATTCAAACAATTGTATGACCTGTACGGGTTTAGTGCTTCTGTTGAACAATAATAATAATAATAATAACAATATTTACACACACATACACACACACAAATGTAGTTCCCATTTTAAAAAAAGGAGACAGAAACGAGGCACTAAACTATAGACCAGTGTCAATGACGTGTATAGTATGCAAAGTCATGGAGAAGATCATCAGGAGGAGAGTGGTAGAGCACCTGGAACGGAACAAGATTATAAACGACAACCAACACGGATTCATGGAAGGCAAATCCTGTGTCACAAACCTCCTGGAGTTTTATGACAAGGTAACAGAAGTAAGACACGAGAGAGAGGGGTGGGTTGACTGCATTTTCATGGACTGCAGGAAGGCCTTCGACACAGTTCCTCATATGAGATTAGTGCAGAAGCTAGAGGATCAGGCGTGTATAACAGGAAAGACACTGCAATGGATCAGGGAATACCTGACAGGGAGGCAATAACGAGTCATGGTGCGTGATGAGGTATCACAGTTGGCGCCTGTGACGAGCGGGGTCCCACAGGGGTCGGTCCAAGGACCAGTACTATTTTTGGTATATGTGAATGACATGATGGAAGGGATAGACTCAGAAGTGTCCCTGTTCGCAGATGATGTGAAGTTAATGAGGAGAATTAAATCAGATGAAGATCAGGCAGGACTACAAAGAGACCTGGACAGGCTGGACACCTGGTCCAGCAACTGGCTTCTCGAATTTAACTCCGCTAAATGCAAATTCATGAAAATCGGGGAAGGGCAAAGAAGACCGCAGACATAGTATAGGCTAGGTGGCCAAAGACTGCAAACCTCACTCAAGGAGAAAGATCTTGGGGTGAGTATAACGCCGAGCACGTCTCCTGAAGCACACATCAACCAGTAGCGGTCAGTGAAGAGGTGGGGTCAGGAGCTAAGTCTTGACCCCTGCAACCAAAATTAGGTGAGTACAATTAGGCGAGTACATAAGAACATAAGAACATAAGAAAGGAGGAACACTGCAGCAGGCCTGTTGGCCCATACTAGGCAGGTCCTTCACAATCCGTCCCACTAACAGAATATTTGCTCAACCCAATTTTCAATGCTACCCAAGAAATAAGCTTTGACAATTCTACCCACTCATGCACGAGTCCCACTCAAATCCAACCCCTCTCACTCATGAATTTATCCAACCTAAATTTGAAACTACCCAAGGTCCTAGCTTCAATAACCCTACTAGGCAGACTGTTCCACTCATCAACTACCCTATTTCCAAACCAATACTTTCCTATATCCTTTCTAAATCTAAACTTATTTAACTTGAATCCATTATTGCGGGTTCTCTCTTGGAGAGATATCCTCAAGACCTTATTTATATCCCCTTTGTTAATACCCATTTTCCACTTGTATACCTCGATCATGTCTCCCCTCATTCTACGTCTTACAAGTGAATGTAATTTTAGGGTCTTCAATCTTTCTTCGTAAGGAAGATTTCTAATGCTATGTATTAATTTAGTCATTCTACGCTGAATGTTTTCTAACGAATTTATGTCCATTCTGTAATATGGAGACCAGAACTGAGCTGCGTAATCTAGGTGAGGCCTTACTAATGATGTATAAAGCTGTAATATAACCTCTGGACTTCTGTTGCTAACACTTCTTGATATAAATCCCAGTAATCTATTTGCCTTATTACGTACGCTTAGGCGTATCAGTGGTCAATATAAATAGGACACGCACCGAGGGGACATGCAGGACACGTATCAAAGACATGTGATGACAACCTTGGCAGAACACACGTGAAAGTCGTACCTCGTCTTGAATATGTGTAGTGTAGTAGCCGGGTTTTATGTTGTATACGTAACATGTAGGCATGTGTACGTGTGTGTGTGTGTGTGTGTGTGTGTACGATAAAGCTCCATGAGCTTCATACCTCGTCATAAAATTTCGTGTGAATGAATGGTTCAGAGAACCGACGAGTTGGTAAATTAGACACATATGCAACACTTGGGTATCTTTATTGAGGAAACGTTTCGCCACACAGTGGCTTCATCAGTCCATACAAAGGAGAATCGTGAAGAACAGGAGGAGTGTGAGGTTGTCAGGCCCTCAATCTTGAGACGATGTTGTCAGTCCATCAATCTTGAATAGAATAACAGCATATGAGCAGAGGGATCTTATATACTGTAGACAGGAGAGGTGCAGCAGTTGTAGGAGGTGTCACATTTGTTCAATGTGGAAGTAGGTCGTGCCATACTATTCCGCTTCCTGACAACTCTGTGACTGAAGAAATACTTCCTAACATCTCTTTGACTCATCTGAGTCTTCAACTTCCAATTGTGACCCCTTGTTTCTGTGTCCCATCTCTTGAACATCCTGTCTCTGTCCACCTTGTCAATTCCTCGCAGTATTTTGTATGTCGTTACTATGTCTCCTCTAACCCTCTTGTCCTCCAGTGTCGTTAGGCCAATTTCCCTTAACCTTTCTTCGTAGGACATTCCCCTTAGCTCTGGGACTAGTCTTGTTGCAAACCTTTGCACTTTCCTTTAATTTCTTGACGTGCTTGACCAGGTGTGGGTTCCAAACTGATGCTGCATACTCCAGTATGGGCCTGACGTACACGGTGTACAGTGTCTTGAACGTTTCCTTACTGAGGTATCGGAACTCTATTCTTAGGTTTGCCAGGCGCCCATATGCTGCAGCAGTTATCTGGTTGATGTGCGCCTCAGGCGATGTGCTTGGTATTATACTCACCCCAAGATCCTTTTCCTTGAGTGAGGTTTGCAGTCTTTGGTCCCCTAGTCTATACTCTGTGGTCTTCTTTGCCCTTCCCCGTTCTTCATGACTTTGCATTTGGCTGGGCTAAATTCGAGGAGCCAGTTGCTGGACCAAGCTTCCAGCCTGTCCAGGTCTCTTTATAGTCCTGCCTGATCCTCATCCGGTTTAAGTCTCCTCATTAACTTCACATCATCTGCAAACAGGGACACTTCTGAGTCTATCTATTCATTCTGTCATGTTCACAAATACCAGAAACAGCACCGGTCCTAGGACTGACCCCTATGGAACCCCGCTCGTCACAGGCGCCCACTCTGACACCTCGCCACATACCATGACTCGCTGTTGTCTTCCTGACAGGTATTCCCTGATCCAGTGTAGTGCCTTCCCTGTTATCCCTGCTTGATCCTCCAGCTTTTGCACTAATCTCTTGTGTGGAACTGTCAAACGCCCTCTTACAGTCCAAGAAAACGCAATCTACCCACCCCTCTCTCGTCTCACTGCTGTCACCCTGTCATAGAACTTCAATAGTTTTGACACAGGATTTCCCGTCCCTGAAACCGTGCTGGCCGTCGCTAATAAGCTCATTCCTTTCTAGGTGCTCCACCACTCTTCTCCTGATAATCTTCTCCATGACCTTGCATACTATACATGTCAGTGACACTGGTCTGTAGTTTAATGCTTCATGTCTGTCTTCTTTTTTTAAAAATTGGGACTACATTTTCTGTCTTCCATACCTCAGGTAGTCGCCCTGTTTCAATAGATGTGTTGAAGATTGTTGTTAGTGGTACACATAGCTCCTCTGCTCCCTCTCTTACTACCCATGGAGAGATGTTATCCGACTCCATCGCCTTTGAGGCCTTTAGCTCGCTTAGCAGCCTCTTCACTTCTTCTTGGGTTGTATGTATTGTGTCCAACAGTTGATGTTGTATCCCACCTCTCTCTTTCTGGAGTCCCTTTTGTCTCCTCTGTGAACACTTCTTTGAATCTCATGTTGAGCTCCTCACATACTTTGCAGTCGTTTCATGTGATCTCTCCTCCTTCCTTCCTCAGCCTGATTACCTGGTAGTTGAGTGTTGTTTTCCTCCTGATGTGGCTGTACAAAAGCTTCAGGTCAGATTTGGCTTTCGCTGCTATGTCATTTTCGTATTGTCGTTGGGCCTCCCTTCTTACCTGTGCATATTCATTTCTGGCTCTCCGACTACTCTCCTTATTCTCCTGAGTCCTTTGCCTTCTATACTTCTTCCATTCTGTAGCACACTTGGTTTTGGCCTCTCTACACCTCTGGTTGAACCACGGGCTAATCCTGGCTTTCTCGTTATTTCTGTTACCCTTGGGTACAAACCTCTCCTCAGCTTCCTTGCATATTGTTGTCACATATTCCATCATCTCGTTTACTTGACTTCCCTGTCAGTTCTCTGTCTCACTGAACCCCTTGCAGGAAATTCTTCAGGCCTGTGTAGTCCCCTCTCTTGTAGTTTGGCTTCATTTGTCCTGCCCTTCCTGCTTCCCTCTACTATGTATTCGAAGCTCAGAACCACGTGGTCACTGTCCCCAAGGGGTCTTTCATATGTGATGTTCTCAATATCTGCACTACTCAAGGTGAATACTAGATCCAGTCTTGCTGGTTCATCCTCTCCTCTCTCTCTGATAGTGTCCCTTATGTGTTGGTACATGAGGTTTTCCAGTACCACCTCCATCATCTTAGCCCTCCACATTTCTGGGCCCCCATGTCGCTCCAGGTTCTCCCAATTTCCTTGTGATTGAAATCACCCATAATCAGCAGCTTTGCCTTGCTCACATGAGCCCTTCTGGCCACTTCAGCCAGTGTGTCAGCCATCGCTCTATTACTCTGATCATACTCTTGCCTTGGCCTCCTACTGTTCTGTGGTGGGTTATACATCACTGCAATTACCACCTTGGGACCTCCAGACTGAAGTGTTCCTATTATGTAGTCTCTTGCTTCTCTTCTGTCTCCTCTCTCCAGTTCATCTAAATCCCATTGGTTTTTGATGAGCAGTGCCACTCCTCCATCCCCTCTGTTCCCTCTGTCTTTCCTCAGGATCTGATATCCCGTTGGAAAGATGGCATCTGTTATAATTTCTGTGAGCTTGGTTTCTGTGTGAGCTATGATGTCCAGTGATGCCTCTTTGACTCTTTTGTGCTACTCCTCCCAGTTATTCTTTATTCCATCAGCGTTGGTGTATCATTCCTTCAGTTTCCTCTCCAACACTGTGTTCTGGGGATCTGTGAGGGTGGGGGACCTGGCAGTGAGCTGTGGGATTCTACAGCGTAGTGTGGGGTGGGGGCTGTAAGTGTGGATTGTGGTTTGTGTTGGGATACCATGTTTGGTTGAGGGGTTCTGGAGGTGGTTTTGTGTGTGCTTGCTCTTGTTGCTCTGTCCTACTCCAGTTGTCCTCTGCTACTCTGTCTTTGTCTCTCTTCCTAGCCACTTTTGTTTCTGTGTCCTCTCCCTCAGCTGCTGTTGTTCTGGTCTGTCTCGGTCTAGGAACACCCTCTTGTATGTTGATGATTCCTTCAGATGTGGTTTCTCTTGCAGGATCCTGTTCCACACCGTTTCTGTCTTGAAAATCAGTTTGACCGGCCAATTTCTCCCCTTCAGGTACCCCCCAATTCTCTGAAAATTTACCATCTCAGTCATGTACTCCTCGCCTATTTCTCTGATATTTTCAATCTCCTGTTTTCTTCCTCCCATCTTTCATTGTGTGTCCTCCCCTTGCTCTCCTGAAGCCCTTGAATAAACACTGACCTCTCCCTCTCCTCCTCCCATAGCCTTTCCCTCTGTGTCCCGTTTGTAAATCGCCATTGTCTCCCTTAATTTTTCCTGTATTCCTTGGTGGCATGGCTGTGCCTCTGCATGAGGCGTACCCCCCTCTCCACCTTCTCCCTCTCTCTTACTGCTATCCATGCTCCCCACATCTCTCCCCCTTCATTTCTCGGCACTGCTTGGTGGACCAATAGGGCCTTAGCGTAAGTCATGTCTCCTTCCTTTCCATTGGGTTCCTCGTTCAGTAGGGGTGTACCTGCTTCAGATGCTATGTCTCCTCTGGGCAATAGCCCTGTGACTCGCTTCAGCCTATTTACCTCATATTCTGGGGCCTGTACCCTGGCTTCTGCATCTTTGGCTTGTGACTCCCATTTCTTCTTTTCTGCCTCCTTCCTCTTCTCCATTTTCACAGAAAGCTCACCAAATTTGCTCTCCCACTCTTGTTCCATCCTTTTACATTGCTCTTCCATCCATTCTTTCTTACCAGAACCACCTTCCTCTGATCCCCTGAGCTTTCAACTTTCCCTCTGAGCCACCATTTTTTTTTCTTTTTTTTGTGTGGGTTTGGTGTTGTAATATGTTTGTTAGTTAGTTAGTTAGTTACCATTTTGTCCTAGGCACATGTCAATTAGACATGTGCCTGCGTGTATGTGTGTGTGTGTGTGTGTGTGTGTGTGTGTGTTTGTGTGTGTCTGTGTGTGTGTCTGTGTCCCTGTACTCACCTAGTTGTACTCATCTAGTTGTGGTTGCAGGGGTCGAGTCATAGCTCCTGGCCCCGCCTCTTCACTGGCCGCTGCTGGGTCACTCTCCCTGCGCCATGAGCTCTATCATACCTCTTCTTAAAGCTACATCACTTCCCAAACTATTCCACTTCCTGACCACTCTGTGACTGAAGAAATACTTCCTAACATCCCTGTGATTCATCTGAGTCTTCAACTTCCAACTGTGTCCCCTTGTTGCTGTGTCCCATCTCTGGAACATTCTGTCTCTGTCCACCTTGTCAATTCCTCTCAGTATTTTATATGTTGTTATCATGTCCCCCCAATCTCTCCTGTCCTCCAGTGTCATCAGGTCGATTTCCCTTAACTAGTCTTGTTGCAAACCTTTGCACTTTCTCTAGCTTCTTTACGTGCTTGGCTAGGTGTGGGTTCCAAACTGGTGCTGCATACTCCAGTATGGACCTAACGTACACAGTGTACAGGGTCCTGAACGATTCCTTATTAAGATGTCGGAATGCTGTTCTTAGGTTTGCTAGGCGCCCGTATGCTGCAGCTGTGTGTGTGTGTGTGTGTGTGTGTGTGTGTGTGCGTGTGTGTGTGTGTGTGTTAGTTACAATTTTGTCCTAGGCACATGTCGATTAGTGTGTGTGTGTATGTGTGTGTTAGTTACCATTTTGTGTGTGTATGTGTGTGTGTGTATTTGTGTATTTGTGTGTGTATGTATATGTGTGTGTCTGTATGTATGTGAATGCCCACCACCTCCCAGTCCCCACCACCTCCCACTCCCCACCACCTCCCACTTCCCACCACCTCCCACTTCCCACCACCTCCCACTTCCCACCACCTCCCACTTCCCACCACCTCCCACTCCTCACCACCTCCCACTTCCCACCACCTCCCACTCCTCACCACCTCCCACTTCCCACCACCTCCCACTCCTCACCAGGTGGTGGGAAGTGGGAGGTGGTGGGAAGTGGGAGGATGTGGGATACAATACACACACAACCCGCACATAGAAGAGAGGAGCTTACCACCACGTTTCGGTCCGACATGGACCGAAACGTCGTCGTAAGCTCCTCTCTTTTTTATATGTGCGGGTTGTGTGTGTATTGTATCCCACATCCTCCCACTCCTCACCACCTCCCACTTCCCACCACTTCCCACCACCTCCCACTCCTCACCACCTCCCACTTCCCACCACCTCCCACTTCCCACCACCTCCCACTGCCCACCACCTCTCACTGCCCACCACCTCCCACTGCCCACCACCTCCCCTGCAAATCACTTTCCCCTGCCCACCACTTCTCCCTCCTCACCATGACTTGCTGCCCACCACTTATGACATGCTAAGAGTATGTTATATTTTATTCTGCGTATGTCACACACCAATATAAGCTGCCCTCCCGACCAGCGAACCAGATGCTAAGAGTATAACGAGTAGGGGCCCCCACATTATGCTAGCACTTTAATAATAATAACAATCTTTATTTATAAAAGTACATGTACAAGGTATACAGACCATAGCCGAAATCAATGACTTACTACTATATAGAAAGCTCCTTGTTATGCAGATAATTTCCGGCAAATTAGGTCAATTTTGTCCCCCAGGATGCGACCCACTCCAGTCGACTAATACCCAGGTACCTATTGACTGCTAGTTGAAGAGCAGAGCCAATGACAAGGAAGCCTGCTAAAGTTGTCAGACGATGTGGTACAGATGTGGGTCAATGTTGTTAGACTTGCCTCCCAGTCTGGTCCAAGACGGTTCTCACCGTGTCTCTTGCTTGTATTACTGTACATATCCTCTGTAAATATTATACAAGTTATTGCTTGCTGATTGGTGAAGGAAATGTGTGAGTATTTACTCTTTGCTGCCTTTTGCTCGTTCATGATTTCTGCCTTGATGATTGTGCTACAACCAGGTGTGCAGGCTACTAGACTACACCTGCCACTTACCCCTGCCCACCACTTCCCCCTGCTCACCACTTACCCCTGCCCACCACCTCCCCCTGCCCACCACATCCCCCTGCCCACATCCTCCCCTGCCCACCACCTCCCACTGCCCACCACTTCCCCCTGTATACCACCCCACACCCAGAGTACACAAATTAATGTTGAAGTCCCTGTTCCACACTTGTGTACACTCAAGTGTACACTTGTGCACACTACACGCGCACATGTGTGTGTGTGTGTGTACACTGCAAGTACAGGTGCAGGAACATGTGTACACTAAAGTTACACGTACATGTGTACACTCCTACCTAGTCCTCACTGCTACACAGAATGCATCAATAGCAAACAAATATTACTTTCAACCTTCAGCCTGAAGTTCAGGGAAGTTGTGTGTAGTTTGTGATAGTGGTGGTGGTGGTAGTGTTGGTGGTGGTCGTCGTTGTAGTGGTGGTAGTAGTAGTGGTGGTATTAGTGGTGGTAGTAATGGCAGTAGTAGTGGTGGTAGTAGTGGTGGTAGTAGTGGTGGTAGTATTGGTAGTAGTGGCAGTAGTAGTGGTGGTAGTAGTAGTGGCGGTAGTAGTAGTGATGGGGATAGTGGTGGTAGTAATAGTGGTGGTAGTAGTAGTGGTAGTATTGGTGGTAGTAGTGGTGGTAGTAGTAGTGGCGGTAGTAGTAGTGGTAGTGTTGGTGGTGGTCGTCGTAGTAGTGGTGGTGGTCGTGGTAGTAGTGTTGGTGGTCGTCGTCGTAGTAGTGGTGGTATTAGTGGTGGTAGTAGTAATGGTAGTAGTAGTGGTGGTAGTAGTGGTAGTAGTGGTGGTAGTAGTGGTAGTAGTAGTGGTGGTAGTAGTGGTGGTAGTAGTGGTGGTAGTAGTGGTGGTAGTAGTGGTAGTAGTAGTGGTAGTAGTAGTAGTGGTGGTAAAAGTGGTAGTAGTAGTGGTGGTAGTAGTGGTGGTAGTAGGGGTGGTAGTAGTGGTAATAGTAGTGGTAGTAGTAGTGGTGGTAGTAGTTGTGGTAGTAGTGGTGGTGGTAGTAGTGGTGGTAGTAGTGGTAGTAGTAGTAGTGGTGGTAGTAGTGGTGGTAGTAGTAGTGGTGGTAGTAGTAGTGGTGGTAGCAGGGAAGGAGGTCTCGTGTTGTCCTGGCTGTTAATGCCCCTTTAATAAATGACTTCCTGTTAAGCCCTTCCCTCTCCCATCCCTCTCTCTCTCTTCCCTTTCTTCCTTCCCTCTCCTTTTCACCTTCCTTCACTCTCCCTTCCCCCCTTTCTAACTCTTCCTCTTCTAGAGTGACTTCTTCCTTCCCCTCCCTCGCCTTCTTCCACTCCCTCCCCATCTTCCACTCCCTCCCCATCTTCCACTCCCTCCCTCTCTTGTTCCTCATGGAGTGGTCTGCTCCCTCTCTGTGACATGCTTGTTACTGCCACTACAACAAGGACTCCGGTCAACAATCATCTTATCTGTGTTCGCTCACCAGTCCAGGAATCTTCTTTACCTGGAGTTACTTCCGGGGGGTCACCGTCCCCGGGGTCAGGTCACAGACCCTAGCCTCACCCATCTGTACTCACCACAGACATCTTGTATAAATAGATTACAGCTTGAGAAAAAATATAGAACTTAAAAGATTTGATTATAAGTTTGTGAACCTGTTTGCCAAGTGCAAGTTAGGCAGTGAACACGTGACCCCAGTTCGCACAATTCATGTGTGTGTGTGTGTTTGTATGTGTGTGTGTGCATGCGTGTATGTATGTGTGTGTGTGTTGTGTAGTCACCTATTTGTGGTTGACAGTGTTGGTGTGTGAGGCTGTGTATTCGCAGACAGCATTCTCGCTCACGTCCTTCTCTCGTCGTCAACAGAACGCCAGCTCCTCTCTGAGCGAGTGTAGGGAGGCAGAAAGGGCAGAAAAGATCTTGTCATTATCTAAAGCTCCTGTCCTGGTCGGTAGCGTCCTCAACTCACACACTGAGGGGCCGGGATCTATCCCCGGCACGGGTGAATCATACCTGGAGGGGGTTTCGGGGGTCAACCCCTTCGCGGCCCTGTCAGTGACCTGGCCTCGTGAAACATTGGCCAGGTTTCCTTACACCTGCTGCCTGTTCCTGTTCACCTAGCAGGAAGTAGGTACCTGGGTGTTAGTGGACTGTTATGGGTGGCATCCTGGAGGACAAGATTAACTTAGGTTGATCTAAATATTGTGCATAACCAAAGACTTTCTGTATAATATGTCAGTGTTGATGTCTGCTTCAGTAGGTCTGTATTACTTGTGTCATGTACTGCTAAAAATAATAATGATTATTATTTTATTATGAAATATAAGGCAGGTTACTGAAAGCAGTGAAGAGTCTTTACGAGGATAGTGAGGCTCAGGTTAGAGTATGTAGGAGAGAGGGAGATTATTTCCCAGTAAAAGTAGGCCTAAGACAAGGATGTGTGATGTCACCGTGGTTGTTCAATATATTTATAGATGGAGTTGTACGAGAAGTGAATGCGCGGGTGTTGGCAAGAGGTGTGGGGTTAAAAGATAAAGAATCTAACACAAAGTGGGAGTTGTCACAGTTGCTCTTTGCTGATGACACTGTGCTTTTGGGAGATTCTGAAGAGAAGTTGCAGAGGTTAGTGGATGAATTTGGTAGGGTAAGGTGATGAGGATAACAAAAAAAAATAGGTGACGAAAGATTGGATATCAGATTGGAGGGAGAGAGTATGGAGGAGGTGAATGTGTTCAGATATTTTTGGAGTGGACGTGTCAGCAGATGGGTCTATGAAAGATGAGGTGAATCATAGAATTGATGAGGGAAAAAAGGTGAGTGGTGCACAGAGGAGTCTGTGGAGACAAAGAACTTTGTACATGGAAGCAAATAGGGAATTTATGAGAGTATAGTTATACCAACGCTCTTGTGTGGTTGTGAAGCATGGATGGTGAATGTTGCAACAAGGAGAAGGCTGGAGGCAATGGAGATGTCATGTCTGAGGGCAATGTGTGGTGTGAATATAATGCAGAGAATTCGTAGTTTGGAAATTAGGAGGAGGTGCAGGATTACCAATAGTATTATCCAGAGGGCTGAGGAGGGGTTATTGAGGTGGTTCGGACATGTAGAGAGGTTGGAACAAAATAGAATGACTTCGAGAGTGTATAAATCTGTAGTGGAGGAAAGGATGGAGGGAAGGGGTAAAGGAGGTTTTGTGTGCGAGGGGCTTGGACTTCCAGCAAGCATGCGTGAGTGTGTTAGATAAGAGCGAATGGAGACAAATAGTTTTTAATACTTGACGTGCTGTTGGAGTGTGAGCAAAGTAACATTGTTTTTTTATTAACACATAGGCCGTCTCCCACCAAGGCAGGGTGGCCCGACAAAGAAAAACTTTCATCATCATTCACTCCATCACTGTCTTGCCAGAGGCGTGCTTACACTACAGCTACAAAACTGCAACATTAACACCACTCCTTCAGAGTGCAGACACTGTGAATGATGGTGAAAGTTTTTCTTTTTCGGGTCACCCTGCCTTGGTGGCCACCCTGCCTTGGTGGGAAACGGCCGATGTGTTAATAAAAAATAAAAATATTATTATCAGTGGTATTATTATTATTATTATTAATATTATTATTATTATTATTATTATTATTATTATTATTATTATTATTATTATTATTATTATAGAAGAGTGTAGCAGCACACTGCTGATGTATCCAATTTTCTTCAATAAAAGAAAGTTTTCACAGTGGCTACTACAATTTTCCTCCCTTTTCCCCTCTCTCTTCCCCTTCCTTTTCCCCTCTCCCTCCCCTCCATTTTCCCCTCTCTCTTTCCCTTTCTTTTCCCCTCTCCCTCCCCTCCATTTTCCCCTCTCTCTTTCCCTTTCTTTTCCCCTCTCCCTCCACTCCATTTTCCCCTCTCTCTTTCCCTTTCTTTTTCCCTCTCCCTTCCCTCCCGTTTCCCTCCCCTTCCTTTCCCCCTCTCCCTCCCCTCCATTTTCCCCTCTTCCCCTCTCCCTTTTTCCCTCTCACCCTCCCTCTTCCCCGTCTTCATTTTTTTTCCTCCGTAACTCCTGTCTTCCTCTCCATCTGTCTGTCTGTCTGTCTGTCTGTCTGTCTGTCTCTCTGTCTCTCTCACACAGCTTACTGTGTGAGTGGGCGTAAGTTCCTGGTTGACATAGATCAATTTGGGCGAGGCTACTCATGGGCGTGGGTCAGGGCGTGGGTCAGGGCGTGGGTCAGGGCGTCGCCCTCTGACCGTAGGTTATGTTAATGTGGGTGTTGGTCAGTGCGGGTGTTGGTCAGTGTGGGTGTTGGTCAGTGTGGGTGTTGGTCATTGTGGGTGTTGGTCAGTGTGGGTGTTGGTCATTGTGGGTGTTGGTCATTGTGGGTGTTGGTCATTGTGGGTGTTGGTCATTGTGGGTGTTGGTCAGTGAGGGTGTTGGTCAGTGAGAGTGTTGGTCAGTGAGGGTGTTGGTCAATGTGGGTGTTGGTCAGTGTGGGTGTTGGTCAGTGTGGGTGTTGGTCATTGTGGGTGTTGGTCATTGTGGGTGTTGGTCATTGTGGGTGTTGGTCATTGTGGGTGTTAGTCCGTGTGGGTGTTGGTCATTGTGGGTGTTGGTTATTGTGGGTGTTGGTCATTGTGGGTGTTGGTCATTGTGGGTGTTGATCATTGTGGGTGTTGATCATTGTGGGTGTTGGTCAGTGTGGGTGTTGGTCAGTGTGGGTGTTGGTCAGTGTGGGTGTTGGTCAGTGTGGGTGTTGGTCAGTGTGGGTGTTGGTGTTGGTCATTGTAGGTGTTGGTCAATGTGAGTGTTGGTCAGTGTGGGTGCTGGTCAGTGTGGGGGTACTGGTGGTGTGGGGGTTCCTTGTGGTGTGGGAGTTATTGTGGTGTGGGAGTCTTGGTGGTGTAGGAGTCATGGTGGTGTGGGGGTCATGCTAAACTGACAACTCTCACCTCTCTCTCTCTCTCTCTCTCTCTCTCTCTCTCTCTCTCTCTCTCTCTCTCTCTCTCTCTCTCTCTCTCTCTCTCTCTCTCTCTCCACACACACAAAACACTCTTAGATAAACACCTTGACAGACCACACAACAGACCAAGCCTATCGACAAGTACCTTTGACAACTGGTAACCCCTGCTACACACAAAAAAAAAGAACATTAATTGATATACTTTTGACATAACTCTCGCAGCCAACGTTTGAAGGCCAGAAGAATAGTGACGGCAGAAGGTGAAGAACCGGCGAGACTTGATCTGGTTTTCACACAAAATGAATACGACATAACGTGTTAGGCAGAGATGATGTGGTATGTGTACCTGGTGGAACAGGGACGGAGTAAAGGCAGACTAACAGAAAATTGGAATTACTGTTCTTAGTATTTGTGAATGACCATCCAGAAGTGATTGAGTCCTGTGTGCCACTGAATAAGAACAGGAGAAGAGAGTGATAAACTCCAGAGAGTCATCAAGAGAACAGATGTGATCAAACAAGTGGCTGCTCGAGTTCAACCCAAGCAAATGTAATTTCATGCTTTTTTTTGGAGAATGAGAAAGCAGACCGGACACAGAGTACAGCATGGGCGGAGAGATGTTGCAATTATCAGAGAGTGTCAAGGACCAAGCATATCGCCAGAATTGCACATAAACCATATAACGGCAGTGGTATATGCAAGATTATGAAACCTCAGGAAAGTATTTAGGAACAAGAATAAATACTCCTTTATGACATTATACGCGACTTGTGCTCGGTCAGTCATCGAGTATGCAGCCCCAGCACTGAGCCCACACCTGGTCAAGCACGCGAAGAACCTAGAAAAGAGCTAAAGGTTTGCAACCAGGTTAGTACCAGAACTGAGAGAAATGCATTGTGAGTTGAGGGTGAAGGAACTGGACCTGACCTACCTACCTGGAGTATACCTGGAGGGTATTCCGGGGGTCAACGCCCCCGCGGCCCGGTCGTGGACCAGGGGGCGGCGTGGTCGTTCTTCTCTCCTTAGAGGAGAGAAGAACGAGGTGGGACATGATTACTATGTACAAAATCTTTAAGAGGAATTGACAGGATAGATAGGGAGAGATTGTTTGAATTAAGTAGGATCAAGAAGACACAGGTGAAGACACAGGTGAAGACACAGGTGAAGACACAGGTGAAGACACAGGTGAAGACACAGGTGAAGACACAGGTGAAGACACAGGTGAAGACACAGGTGAAGACACAGGTGAAGACACAGGTGAAGACACAGGTGAAGACACAGGTGAAGACACAGGTGAAGACACAGGTGAAGACACAGGTGAAGACACAGGTGAAGACACAGGTGAAGACACAGGTGAAGACACAGGTTAAACATAGTGATGTAAGGAAGTATTTCTTTAGTCTCCGGATGGCTGAAAAGGGGAATGACTTGGATGAGGCAGTGCTGGAGGCAAACTCAATACACAGCTACAAGAGTAGATATGATAAGGCCCAAGAAGCCAGAACACAATGATAACGATTAAAGTGGTCTAGGAGGAGGGACCAGGAGTTAAGCATCGACCCCCCGCCAACACTAATCGGTAATTGCAAATCAGTGAGCACACACACACACACACACACACAGGTATTACTGTACATGTGATATTTAATAAGAAGCAACACTGGTGGTCTGATCCACACAGCAAGGGTTGCAACACTGGTGGTGTGATCCACACAGCAGGGGTTGCAACACTGGTGGTGTGATCCACACAACAGGGGTTGCAACACTGGTGGTGTGATCCACACAACAGGGGTTGCAACACTGGTGGTGTGATCCACACAGCAGGGGTTGCAACACTGGTGGTGTGATCCACACAGCAGGGGTTGCAACACTGGTGGTGTGATCCACACAGCAGGGGTTGCAACACTGGTGGTGTGATCCACACAGCAGGGGTTGCAACACTAGTGGTGTGATCCACACAGCAGGGGTTGCAACACTAGTGGTGTGATCCACACAGCAGGGGTTGCAACACTGGTGGTGTGATCCACACAGCAGGGGTTGCAACACTAGTGGTGTGATCCACACAGCAGGGGTTGCAACACGCCGCTGTCATCTCTCACAACTTCAACTCATTCAAATAACGACATTATCCTCCTCCACCCTCCCTCCCTCTCTCCATCTTCCTCGTCCCCCTTTCCCTCTTCCCTCCTCCCCTTCCTTCATCCATTCCCCCTTCTCTTCTCCAAAAAAATGGCACAGTTTCAGCCTTGCTTTCAACACAGCCTCGTCTAAACACATCTCCCTGAGCGAGTCAAGACATTAAATGTCCAACAACATTAAGGTTATTAAACAAAGATATCGTTTAGGTTTCTACGATATCATGTACGTCTGTATCTAACACACCAACGTCTATAAACGATCGAACAATGCTACGTCTAAACATCTAATATAACTTCATCTAATAACAATTTTCTCAGATTAATATACATTTAGAATAGTCATAAAAAGCACATACACAATGTATATATATATATATATATATATATATATATATATATATATATATATATATATATATATATATATATATTCCTTAAAGTCTACTTTCCAAGTACCCCCGATGTAAACTCCCTCCTTTACTACCTTCCCCTCCCTTTTCCCCCCGTCCTACATGCCCCTCCTTCCCCAACCCTCCAACGTCTTAAGACGTAATCTTAAAAAGTCTTAAAGAGGATTCAACTGCAAGTCTTTACCTGGTGTGTGAGCCTGCCTCTGGTCGACAGTGTCAGGAGGGGTCAGCCTGCCTCTGGTCGACAGTGTCAGGAGGGGTCAGCCTGCCTCTGGTCGACAGTGTCAGGAGGGGTCAGCCTGCCTCTGGTCGACAGTGTCAGGAGGGGTCAGCCTGCCTCTGGTCGACAGTGTCAGGAGGGGTCAGCTGCCTCTGGTCGACAGTGTCAGGAGGGGTCAGCCTGCCTCTGGTCGACAGTGTCAGGTGTCAGCCTGCCTCTGGTCGACAGTGTCAGGAGGTGTCAGCCTGTCGGTCTTTATCAGGTCTCATGAGCCAGTGGCCTTCAGATGGTGGTGACTTTCCTTCTAGGTCAGAAGGTTGAAGTAGGAAGAGGAGGGGAGGGCTGAAGAACGCTGGCAGACAGAATGAAGGAAGGAGAAAACATGAAACGAAACAGCTTTATTAACAATAAAATCAGGAATCACAAGGTGCAACACCGGGGAAGAATGTCTTTACTATGCGCTTGTCGCCCACCAGTGGCTTTCTATGAATTCAAGCCTATGAAAAAGCCCTGGTTGGCGAACGTATGTCAGGGTGGTAATTACTACCGTGACCTGCCTCCTCTGCACGCTAGCTAGGCAGAAGCAACTCTGTCCTGCTATTGGTCAACATGTCAGGAAAGTTGGGCTGCAACGAAGCTCTTACCTTCAGTAAGAACAAGAGACGAGCAACAAAGCTCTTACCTTCACTAAGAACAAGAGACGAACAACGAAGCTCTTACCTTCACTAAGAACAAGAGACGAGCAACAAAGCTCTTACCTTCACTAAGAACAAGAGACGAGCAACAAAGCTCTTACCTTCACTAAGAACAAGAGACCGCAACAAGCTCTTACCTTCACTAAGAACAAGAGACAAAAAAAAAAAAAAAAAAAAAAAAAAAAAAAAAAAAAAAAAAAAAAAAAAAAAAAAAAAAAAAAAAAAAAAAAAAAAAAAAAAAAAAAAAAAAAAGGGGGGGGGGGGGGGGGGGGGGGGGGGGGGGGGGGGGGGGGGGGCAGAGTACCTCCTGAAAGGGAGAAGTCTTCCTTCAGAACAGCGACACAAAGCCCTTCAGACAAGGCGGCAAGCCTCTCACAGACAGGGGCAGCTCCTGCAAGAGGGCAGCTCCCACAAGACAGGAGAAGCCTCCTCTAGACAGAGAGCAACCTTTCACAAGACAAGAGGGAGCCTCCTTCTGACAGAGGACAGCCTTCCTTCAGTAGACAGGCGGCAACGAAGTCACCTTCGTGAACAGAGGGACGCCTCCTTGTAGACAGACAAGTTACCTTCAGAGACAAGAGACCCAAGAAGTCTTCCATACAAGGGAGACCCTTTCCTTCTAAACAAGAGAGGAAAGTAAAGAAAAGAGAAAGAAGTACACAGAAAAGAGAGCAGACAAAGCTTTACCTTACTAAAACAAGAACGGCAACGAAGTTTACCTTACTAAACGAAACGAGCACAGGGCTCTTACCTTCACTAAGAAAAAAGGCAACGGTTCAACTACTAGAAAAACGAGCAACACTCTACCTTCACTAAGAACAGAACGACAACAAGTCACTTCTAGAACAGGAGACAACAAGCTCTTACTTCACTGACAGACGAGACAACACTTCTTCGTAGAACAGAGAGGAGCTCTTCCTTCATAGAACAAGAGACGACAGCAAGCCTCTTCACTAAGACAGAGAGAGCAAGCTCTACTTCACTAAGAACAAGAGACGAGCAACAAGCTCTTACCTTCACTAAGAACAAGAGACAGCAACAGCTCTTCCTTCACTAGAACAAGAGACGAGCAACAAGCTCACCTTCACTAAGACAAGAGAGAGCAACAAGCCTTCCCTTCACTAAGAACAAGAGACGCACAAGCTCTTCCTTCAGTAAGAACAAGGACGGCAACAGCTCTTACCTTCAGTAAGAACAAGAGAGAGCAACAAGCTCTTACTAAAGAACAAGAGACGGCACAGCCTTACCTTCACTAAGAACAAGAGACGAGCAACGAAGCTTACCTTCACTAGAACAAGGCGCACAAGCTCTTACTCAGTAAGAACAAGAGCAGCAACAAAGCCTTACCTTCAGTAAGAAAAGAGAGGCAACGAAGTTACCTTCATAAGAAAAGACGAGACAGAAGTCTTACCTTCTAGAACAAGAGACGAACAAACGAAAGCTTAACTATAGAACAAGAGACGAGCAACAAGCTCTTACTTCACTAAGAACAAGAGACGACAACAAGCTCTTACCTCACTAAAAACAAGAGACGGCAACAGAAGCTTTACCTTCACTAAGAACAAGAGACGAGCAACAAGTTTTACTCACTAAGAACAAGAGACTGGCAACAAGCTCTAACTTCACTAAGAAAAGAGACGAGCAACGAAGCTCTTACCTTCACTAAGAACAAAAGAGAGCAAGAAGCTCTTACCTTCATAAGAACAAGAGACGAGCAAACGAAGCTCTTACCTTCACTAAGAACAAGAGACGAGCAACAAGCTCTTCCTTACTAAGAACAAGAGACGAGCAACAAAGCTCTTACCTTCACTAAGAACAAGAGACGAGCAACAAAGCTCTTACCTTCTGTAAGAACAAGAGACCGGCAACGAAGCTCTTACCTTCACTAAGAACAAGAGACGAGCAACGAAGCTCTTACCTTCACTAAGAACAAGAGACGAGCAACAAAGCTCTTACCTTCACTAAGAACAAGAGACGAGCAACGAAGCTCTTACCTTCACTAAGAACAAGAGACGAGCAACAAAGCTCTTACCTTCACTAAGAACAAGAGACGAGCAACAAAGCTCTTACCTTCAGTAAGAACAAGAGACCGGCAACGAAGCTCTTACCTTCACTAAGAACAAGAGACGAGCAGCGAAGCTCTTACCTTCACTAAGAACAAGAGACGAACAACAAAGCTCTTACCTTCACTAAGAACAAGAGACGAGCAACGAAGCTCTTACCTTCACTAAGAACAAGAGACAAGCAACGAAGCTCTTACCTTCACTAAGAACAAGAGACGAGCAACGAAGCTCTTACTTTCACTAAGAACAAGAGACGAGCAACGAAGATCTTAACTTCACTAAGAACAAGAGACAAGCAACGAAGCTCTTACCTTCACTAAGAACAAGAGACGAGCAACAAAGCTCTTACCTTCAATAAGAACAAGAGACGAACAACGAAGCTCTTAACTTCACTAAGAACAAGAGACGAGCAACAAAGCTCTTACCTTCAATAAGAACAAGAGACGAACAACGAAGCTCTTAACTTCACTAAGAACAAGAGACGAGCAACAAAGCTCTTACCTTCACTAAGAACAAGAGACGAGCAACGAAGCTCTTACCTTCACTAAGAACAAGAGACGAGCAGCGAAGATCTTACCTTCACTAAGAACAAGAGACGAACAACAAAGCTCTTACCTTCACTAAGAACAAGAGACGAGCAACAAAGCTCTTACCTTCACTAAGAACAAGAGACAAGCAACGAAGCTCTTACCTTCACTAAGAACAAGAGACGAGCAAAGAAGCTCTTACCTTCACTAAGAACAAGAGACGAGCAACGAAGATCTTAACTTCACTAAGAACAAGGGACGAGCAACGAAGATCTTAACTTCACTAAGAACAAGGGACGAGCAACGAAGAGCTTAACTTCACTAAGAACAAGAGACAAGCAACGAAGCTCTTACCTTCACTAAGAACAAGAGACGAGCAACAAAGCTCTTACCTTCAATAAGAACAAGAGACGAACAACGAAGCTCTTAACTTCACTAAGAACAAGAGACGAGCAACAAAGCTCTTACCTTCACTAAGAACAAGAGACGAGCAACAAAGCTCTTACCTTCAATAAGAACAAGAGACGAACAACGAAGCTCTTAACTTCACTAAGAACAAGAGACGAGCAACGAAGCTCTTAACTTCACTAAGAACAAGAGACGAGCAACGAAGCTCTTAACTTCACTAAGAACAAGAGACAAGCAACGAAGCTCTTACCTTCACTAAGAACAAGAGACGAGCAACAAAGCTCTTACCTTCACTAAGAACAAGAGACTAACAACGAAGCTCTTACCTTCACTAAGAACAAGAGACGAACAACGAAGCTCTTACCTTCACTAAGAACAAGAGACGAGCAACGAAGCTCTTACCTTCACTAAGAACAAGAGACGAGCAACGAAGCTCTTACCTTCACTAAGAACAAGAGACTAGCAACGAAGCTCTTACCTTCACTAAGAACAAGAGACGAGCAACAAAGCTCTTACCTTCACTAAGAACAAGAGACGAACAACGAAGCTCTTACCTTCACTAAGAACAAGAGACGAGCAACGAAGCTCTTACCTTCACTAAGAACAAGAGACGAACAACGAAGCTCTTACCTTCACTAAGAACAAGAGACGAGCAACAAAGCTCTTACCTTCACTAAGAACAAGAGACGAACAACGAAGCTCTTACCTTCACTAAGAACAAGAGACGAACAACGAAGATCTTACCTTCACTAAGAACAAGAGACGAGCAACAAAGCTCTTACCTTCACTAAGAACAAGAGACGAACAACGAAGCTCTTACCTTCACTAAGAACAAGAGACGAGCAACGAAGCTCTTAACTTCAAAGTACCTAACAGTTTCTTCATCATCCGGATCGCCATAGAGAGAAGCGTCAAACCCACAGCAGCTCCCGAGGAGTGACAGATAATCAATTTAAATCCAGAAGCATCAGGGTTAATGGACCCCCTGACACACCGTCCTAAGTGGCCGCCTCCTCATTTCTTAGAAAATAAGACACCGCTACGATACGAAATAAATTTGATAGGCGTGAAACTCCGAGACACGAGGCGCAACATGAATGTGGGAGAAGATTAATTTTGTGAGAATTACTGCTATTGGGCACTGGGGGGGGAGCCTAACCTCTCAAGTTGTAGCTCTGACCTCTCAAGTTGTAGCTCTGACCTCTCAAGTTGTAGCTCTGACCTCTCAAGTTGTAGCTCTGAGAGTAGCAGCAATTTTGGACTGGCCAGACATGCACTTTGTTAATCTGGGAGTCAGCTACGTACAGTGGAAGACCTGACTACGTACAGTGGAAGACCTGACTAGGTACAGTGGAAGACCTGACTAGGTACAGTGGAAGACCTGACTAGGTACAGTGGAAGACCTGACTAGGTACAGTGGAAGACCTGACTACGTACAGTGGAAGACTTGACTACGTACAGTGGAAGACTTGACTACGTACAGTGGAAGACTTGACTAGTTACAGTGGTACATTAAGTAACGTCTCTCTGTTATTCACTTATCGTTATTATTAACGCTGTTCGTAACGGCAACGGGACCACTGACGTTACTTTATTACATACCCAGGACCATTAGTTGACCATGGACCATCCAGGGTAGACTATTAGTAGA
>WNWK01003442.1:0-17500 GCA_009830355.1 Cherax destructor | reverse complement strand
CAGTTAACTTGTGTGGTACAGTTAACTTGTGTGGTACAGTTAACTTGTATGGTACAGTTAACTTGTATGGTATGACTTGAGATTAACTTGTATGGTACAGTTAACTTGTATGGTACAGTTAACTGTATGTACAGTTAACTTGTATGGTACAGTTAACTTGTTGTACAGTTAACTTGTTGGTACAGTTAACTTGTGTGGTACAGTTAACTTGTATGGTACAGTTAACTTGTATGGTACAGTTTACTTGTGTGGTACAGTTAACTTGTATGGTACAGTTAACTTGTATGGTACAGTTAACTTGTATGGTACAGTTAACTTGTATGGTACAGTTAACGTGTGTGGTACAATTCAACACACGTACATCAAGCGGAATACATAAATTCAGTTGAATCAGCCTTCAGTCCGTAGTTTGCATGCAATGTGTATGTATATACACCCAGGTATACATGTTATCTCGGAGTATATACTCCCAGATATGTATGTATGCATCTCAATGTAAATACACTCATACGTATCTCAGTGTATATACAAGAATATATGCATATATCTCAGTATACTATATGTTCCAATGTACGTATCCATCTCAGTGTATATACAAGGAATGTATATACCTCAGTGTACATATCTCGAGGTATGAATGTATCTCAGTGTATGTACACCGAGATATATACTCAGTGTATATACACCGAGATATATACTCAGTGTATATACAACGAGATATATACTCAGTGTATATACACCGAGATATATACTCAGTGTACACACCAAGAACTTAACCTTAATCCCCTCATCAGGCATTAAAATATATCTGAACCGGTGGAGTACAGGTGGCATGAAGCCTTAATGACCCCCGTGTAGTCGACAGGCTTCAAACCTGATAAATCATACGAGATCCTCACACTCTTCGTCTCCCACCGAGGTAGGGTGACCCGAAAAAGAAAAACACAAGCACCATCATTCATTTAATCCCTGTCTTGTCAGAACCATGTGTAATATATATATATATATATATATATATATATATATATATATATATATATATATATATATATATATATATATATATATATATATATATATTTATATATATATATATATTTATATATATATATATATATATATATATATATATATATATATATATATATATATATATATATATATATATATATATATATATATATATATATATATATATATATATATTATATATATATATATATTATATATATATATATATATATTTATATATATATATATATATATATATATTTATATATATATATATATATATATATTTATATATATATTATATATATATATATATATATATATATATATATATATATATATATATATATATATATATGCAAAAATCGCGAACAGGCGATATAAGATGCAAAACAAACACAATGAGAGTTGAATGATAGCTCTAGGCCTTTCGTGTTGCAATCAACACATCATCAGGAGCTTGCAATGTTCGGTGGAACGTTGTTGAATAGATTATTTGTAGAGGAGCTCATCAGGCTGAGTTATCTCTGGTTATAAGATAACTTTTGCCTTGCTGCTCAGGGACGACCATTTACAAGTGTAAATGATCGCTACACTCATTTAAATGTGCAAGTGGTTTATTTACACTCGTTTATAAATGATTCAGATCTTATTTACAAGTGTAAGTTCTTCACATACTCATTTTCAAGTAAATATCAAATCTGTTTTTCACTTCTTATGAATCAAATCATATTTCATTATCATTATCATATTTCATTATCATTATCATATTTCATTATCATTATCATATTTCATTATCATTATCATATTTCACTATCATTATCATATTTCACTATCATTATCATATTTCACTATCATTATCATATTTCACTATCATTATCATATTTCATTATCATTATCATATTTCATTATTATTATTATTATTATTATTATTATTATTATTATTATTATTGTTTTTGTTATTGCTATTGTTGTTGTTATTGTTGCTATTATTCGTAGGGGTCATGAAGCAGGTGGAGAATGGGAGATAATGAGGTTTGATCCAAGGGAACAGTAACATCAGTTCCTTGGATGATGATTATAACAGTCAGGAATGGGCGAGGCATGATGAGAGGCATGATGAGAGGCATGATGAGAGGCATGATGAGAGGCATGATGAGAGGCATGATGAGAGGCATGATGAGAGGCATGATGAGAGGCATGATGAGAGGCATGATGAGATGCATGATGAGAGGCATGATGAGAGGCATGATGAGAGGCATGATGAGAGGCATGATGAGAGGCATGATGAGAGGCATGATGAGAGGCATGATGGAGCTGGCATGATGAGAGGCATGATGGAGCTGGCATGATGAGAGGCATGATGGAGCTGGCATGATGAGAGGCATGATGGAGCTGGCATGATGAGTGGCATGATGAGTGGCATGATGAGAGGCATGATGAGAGGCATGATGAGTGGCATGATGGAGCTGGCATGATGAGAGGCATAATGGAGGTTGTATAATAAGAAGCATGATATGAGGCATAATGTAAATGGCATGAGGGAGGCATGATTGGGGTGGCATGATTAGGGTGGCATAAGTGACATGATGGAGGCATGATAGAAGTATGATGGAAGAGAAGTGATGGAGGCATGAGAGAGGTATGATAGTCATGATGGAGGATGCATGGTGCAGGCGGCATGATGGAGGCATGATGGTGGCATGATGGAGGAGTCATGATGGAGGCATGATAAAAGCATGATGGAGGAGGCATGATAAAAGCATGATGGAGGAGGCATGATGGAGGAGGCATGATGGAGGAGGCATGATGGAGGAGGCATGATGGAGGCATGATGGAGGAGACATGATGGAGGCATGATGGAGGCATGATGGAGGCATGATGGAGGCATGATGGAGGCATGATGGAGGCATGATGGAGGCATGGTAGAGGCATGATGGAGGCATGATGGAGGCATGGTAGAGGCATGATGGAGGCATGATGGAGGCATGGTAGAGGCATGATGGAGGCATGATGGAGGCATGATGGAGGCATGATGGAGGCATGATGGAGGCATGATGGAGGCATGGTAGAGGCATGATGGAGGCATGATGGGGCATGGTAGAGGCATGATGGAGGCATGATGGAGGCATGATGGAGGCATGATGGAGGCATGATGGAGGCATGATGGAGGCATGATGGAGGCATGGTAGAGGCATGATGGAGGCATGATGGAGGCATGATGGAGGCATGATAGAGGCATGATGGAGGCATGGTAGAGGCATGATGGAGGAGGCATGATGGAGGCATGGTAGAGGCATGATGGAGGAGGCATGATAGAGCCAGGATGGAGGAGGCATGGTAAGAGGCATGATGGAGGAGGCATGATGGAGGAGGCATGATGGAGGAGGCATGATGGAGGAGGCATGATGGAGGAGGCATGATGGAGGAGGCATGATGGAGGAGGCATGATGGAGGCATGATAGAGGCATGGTGGAGGCATGATGGAGGAGGCATGATGGAAGCTGCTGGTATAGGCTATCTGGATGGTGTTCCGGGGGTCAACGCCCCCACGGCCCGGTACTCAACCAGACCTGCCGGTGGATCAGGGCCTGATCAACCAGACGTGTTACTGCTGGCCGCACGCAATCCAACGTAGGAACCACAGCCTGGCTGATCTGGCATCTCCAACCTGCCATAACATTGCTGTGTTTGTTATAGTGAGGAGAGTCTTGTACCAGTCAGTGTATACTATAGCACCACTCTGTCCACAAATGCAAGTTTTTACAGACGAATCTCCCGCTAGCATGGCCGTGGCGAACTATAGCCCAATCGTGTTATTACGATTTCGTGAGTCATGTTGACGGCTTTGAGGGGACTTGAGCTAGACTTCGCTCCGGCCATGCTAGCGGGAGATATACTAGAGGACCTTAGAGTGACGTCTATGATGACCTCTTAGCACTGCTTAATTCTCTAAATGTTAACATTACTATTATTTTTCTTACTGACACCTGGGTCAGATACACTCTACAGACACCTTTGCCTTATCTGGCTACACAGGTATACATAACTATGGGACTGATCAGTTAAGAGGCGGCTCTAGTGACGTTTACACTAGAGGACGTGTACACTAGAATATACTAAAGGATGTGTACACTAGAATATACTAAAGGATGTGTACACTAGAAGGTACTAGAGGACGTATACACTAGAGTACGTGTACACTAGAGGAGGTGTACACTGATGTGTACACTAAAGAACGTGTAAACTAGAGTACAATAGAGAACGTGTACACCAGAGGACGCAGCCTCGTCAAATACAATGAATGTGATGTACATATCACCTCTGACGGACCTGGCGGCCTCCAGGTTACACAATCTTCAATATCCCTTCACCACCCAACCTTTCTTCCTCCAGGTTTATTCCAGTAGCGTATAGAGTCTGGGCTAGAGCTATGTTACGAATAATATTAGTTTAGCCAAGAGAGAGAGAGAGAGAGAGAGAGAGAGAGAGAGAGTAATACAATAGTGAAACAATGTTGATGTGGCAGGAGAGCCGTGGCAGAGTTACTGCACATTACTGCTGCCAGAACTATAACAGCGAGAGTTCAACTTCAAGAATCACGGCTTTAAACGTAATAGGAACTCAGGTCGGGTATGAAAAGCGCGCTGCCGGATGGTTGTACGCTGAAAAATATATAAAAAAAATGGTATATTTGGCGAGATTTAACGTGGCAGGAAGGGTATAACAACCAGGGTGCAGGGATACTGGCCGCTTAGCAACCCCGGTGGTGCTGCTGGTGGTGGCCAGGTCCGTTACACCACAACTCTGGCTCTTCATATCTGATGATTGTTGCTTTTTTTCTTCTTCTTCTTTTCCCCTGAGGTAGCTACCGTCACATCTGTAATTTCTAGTGAGCCTAGCAACCCTCTACCCAGAAATGGTAAGCCGGTTACGGGAAAGCCTTCCGGTATAACCAGAAACACAAATGTTTGGTATTAGGGAATATTCTTAAGGTCAGTCATGCGCCTCCTGGCGGACCTTGTTTGACTTTCTTTTTCTTTCCTTGCTTGCACCCGTTTGGTTATTTTGTATAAACGGGTTTCGAGAGTTTTCCTAATCCCGCAGCCCGGTCCTGGGCCAGGCTTGTCTGGTGCTTGCCTGGTCAACCAGGCTGTTGCTGCTGGAGGTTCGCTGACCCCCATATCTATCACAGCCTAATTGATCTGGCACCTGGCATAGGTACTTGTCCAGTTTCCTCTTGAAGACTACTATATTTGTTCCAGAAATGTTTCTGAAATCTTGTAGTAAGATGCTGATAGTCTGGCCCGACGGATGTTGATACAGTGTTCTTTTATTGTGTCTACGGCGCCCTTGCTCCTTACTGGGTTCAATTTTAGCATGTTATGACTGTACAGATTTAGGACTAGGCCCTCAAGTTCTATATACATTATCATCTATATATATTATCATCTGTATCTGTGGCAGTTCTGGTAACTCTCCTGCCCAGAATGGAGCTCTCAACACTGAACAATACCTTAGTGGGAGAGCACAAGTGTGTCACCGCCGGCACTATGTCCCTTGCTTTGAAAGTTCTTCGTCATTGTCCTGGCTGTCGTGACATTTGTTGTGTTCTTTGAAAGAAAGGTCAGCTGACATTATTACACCCGGCTCCTTCGCATATTCCTTTTGCTCTGTTTGGAGATCATCTTGTGTACCTTTTAGCTGTCTTGCATTTGAGAGTGTTTTGCGATCACCAGAAAAGTTGTGTGACAACCTAAGTGAGGAACAGTTAACAAATGTTATTCAGTTTTTTCTATGTCCTGGTCCTGGAGTTTACCTGGAGTCACTTCTGAAGGTCACCGTCCACACGGCCCAGTCCCAGACCAGGCTTCCTAGTTGCTGGCCTGATCGATCAAGCTGTTAGTGCTCACCACCCGCAGTCCAACGGCTGATCAGGAACTGTTTTGATGAATCTGTAGAGTTCCCTTTTGAAGACAGCTACGCGTTTGTTGGTAATCTCCCTTATGCATGAAGAGAAGGTATTGGAGACGCGTTGTCCCTTAACACTTATTGTGTTCTCTCTCAGTATACTCATCGCTTTCCTGCTCTTCATTGGAGGTATCTTGCACCATCCGCCAAGCCTCTTCGGTGTGCAGGTTGGGATCAATCCCTCCAGTATCTTCCACGTGTAGATTATGACGCATCTTAAATGTGAAATCTTCTGACATTACAACTCCCATATCTCTTACATTTGACCTGTGATCTATTGAGTGGTTTGAGTTTGTGTTGAACTCTGATCTTGTTTTTGTCTATTCCATTCTTCGTAGTAATTTATCCTCAGTGAGCATCATATTGTTGTCAGTACCCCCTTGAAGACTTAGTTTATACCAGCTTGGAAGCTCGCTGTGTCTTCTATGGTTGTCACTTTCATACAAATTCTAGCATCGTATGATTGATATCCCTGTCTATGTCAAGAATGACAATGAGGAAGAGAAGTGGGGCAAGTACCGTGCCTTGGGGGGCAGAACTTTTCACTGTAGCAGCCCCTGATTTCACTCTGTTTACTATTACTGTTTCTGTTCTATTTGTTAGAAAGATAAATATCCATCTGCCCACCTCATAGTTATTCCTTTTGTGTGCAATTACCCTGTAGTTGCATTTGTCAAAGACTTTTGTAAAGTCTGTGTATACTTCATCCACATTTGCTTGTCTTTAAGTGCACCCAAGACCATGTTGTAATGGTCCAGCAAATGCGAAAGGCATGAGCGACCTGTTCTGAACCCGTCTTGACCTAGATTGTGCAACTGCTGCAATTCTATGTAATTGGTAATCTTGCTTCTTAAAACCCTTTCAAAGATCTTGATAATGTGACACATTCGGGCTATTGATCTTAAGTCTTTTGCCATTTCTCTAGTACCACCTTTGTAGAGTAGGGCACGATGACTCTAGTGTCTAGTCTTCTCCGTAGAATATATATGGCACGTGATGAGGATTTCTTGCATGTCTTGATGAATATAAAGTTCCATGAGTCTGGGACTGGGACGGAGTGCATGGGCATGCAATTAATGGCGGCTTCAAAGTCACGTGAGGTTTGAGTTATATCAGAGATTAGGAAGATGTCTGCAGTATTTTGCGTCTCATTCCTGAAGAAGTTGTTTGGGTTGTCAGTGTTTAGTGTGATTAATGACTCACTCAACACTGAGTCACACTCGGACTTAAGTATTTCACTCATTTCTTTGTTGTTGTCAGTGTATGTTCCAAAGACTCGATACTAGATGTTATTTTGACCTGAGTTTTGCATTTGAGAACTATTTTGGATTTCTCCCAATTTTACTTATGGCTTTTAACTTCCTCTGTTTCCCTTGGACTCTATATGATACATTCAGTTTGAGTTTAATGTTTTCTAATTCTCCAGCCAATGTTATTTTTCGTTCTTGGGAGAGTCTGCTTATAGATGGCACCACACCTCTCCCTCTCTAACCTGCACCTTCTACCCCTCCTTCGTAATAGTGTCTTGAGCAAACTTGTAATTCCCGTGACTTCATCCTCTCAGTATAATGGTTTAGGTCATTGTGTATCATATCTTGCTACAATATTTCAGTAAACTGATGATTTATTAGCTCCCAGTTGATGTCCTTGTTGTTAAAGTTAAATTTGTTAAATATGTCTTCATGGTTGAGTGTTTTGCTGGTTATAACCAGGTGGTAAACATGTCTGAACTTGTCATGTTGTATATTACAGTCTTTGTTATATTCTTCCATTTTAGATGTCTTAAACTGAAGTCTACAAGCAACAGTATATTTGGGCTGGCTTTGATAAGTCTTCGAGACAGTATTCCATTTTCAGTAATTGATCTTTGAACTGGTAGTTTATATACAATTACAAATTAGACTTGAATTTTCAATTTTTCCCACCAGAGCTTCCAGCATGTCACTCCTGGTATTAAGTAACCCTGTGTACATGAGCCACTCTAACATACAGACCAACCTCCTATCCCCTTCCCTTCGCCTTCCCTTGTCTGCTTTTTTCCGGTCGTAATCAATCTTTCGTTGTCAAAGAGCCTTTTACACGAGTCTCCATGAACGCTGTAAATACTGCATTCGACTCTGTAAAGGAAAACACTGCTGAAGGGTATTTTGTTGTTGCTCGGTTTAAGACCCTAAGTTTTTTGCAAAAAAAACTATTGATGTTTTGTTGTTTGTTGCTGTGCTGTGAGACAGCCTTTGGCTTTGTTTAACCCGTTTAACCCAGCTTCCTTTCCAGTCTAGGATGGTTCCTACACTGGAAAATGCCACCTAGGTGATGGCATTTTCTTTCCATTTCTTGCCATATTATTTTTTTTTATTTGTGGCACTAAAAAACATCTGTGCCTGTATGATTGTAATTTCTGTGTTCAATTATACGTTAATGTTGTCATAAGTAACAAAAAAGTCACAATTGAGTGACTGGAACAATACACAAGTAACCTGTACATAGGAGAGGGGAGCTTACGACGACGTTTCGGTCCGACTTGGACCATTTACAAAATCACACAGTGTGACTTTGTAAATGGTCCAGTCGACCAAGTCTCGTCATCCTCTCCTATGTACGGGATATTTGTGTATTGTTGTCATATACGTCTCGTTCCCTTCATGTGGAATGATGGACAAGTTGCATCATAGCCCCTCCTTAAAGACCCTCCTTTCTCTTTACCCTTCCTGCTCATTTCTGTTTTTCCCTTATACCTATTACTGTCCTTGTCACCTAGTGCCACTGGCTTTCCAATATCCACCTTGTTCTGCCTATTACTAGTTCCCCTAGAATTTATAACATTACTACACTGGGACTTCACTGTTTTCCCCCCATAACCCATACCACTAACTTTTTCTAGTTTAAAGCCCTAACAGCTCCTCCACTGCAGTTGCCAGTGCCCCACCCCAGACCTAGATAAGTGAACCCCATCCCTGGCATACATGTCATTTCTGCCATAGAAGAGGTCCCAGTTGTCAATGAATGTTACTGCATTTTCCTTACAGTATTTGTCCAGCCAGCAATTGACACCAATTGCCCTGGACAACCATTCATTTCCATTTTACAGAATGGATATAAATTCGTTAGAAAACATTCAGCGACGAATGACAAAGTTAATTCATAGCATTAGAAATCTTCCGTATGAAGAAAGATTGATGACCCTTAAATTACATTCACTTGTAAGACGAAGAATGAGGGAGACATGATCGAGGTATATAAGTGGAAGATGGGTATTAATAAGGGGGATATAAATAAGGTCTTGAGGATATCTCTCCAGAGAGAACCCGCAATAATGGATTCAAATTGGATAAGTTTAGATTTAGAAAGGATATTGGTTTGGAAATAGGGTAGTTGATGAGTGGAACAGTCTGCCTAGTAGGGTCATTGAAGCTAGGACCTTGGGTAGTTTCAAATTTAGGTTGGATAAATTCATGAGTGAGAGGTTGGATTTGAGTGGGACTGCACTTGAGTTAATAGAATCTTCAAAGCTTATTTCTTGGGTAGATTGAAAATTAGGTTGGCAATTATTCTGTTAGTGGGATGGATTGTGAAGGACCTGCCTAGTATGGGCCAACAGGCCTGCTGCAGTGTTCCTCCTTTCTTATGTTCTTATGTTCTTATTCATCGAGTCATTGAGTTTAGGGTGGCTGTGGAGGTCTTGGAATGACATACTCCTTTATTCAAGAGAGTGTGGTATTTCCTTGGGCGGTCATACTGACGCATCCCCGCAATAATGGATTCAAATTGGATAAGTTTAGATTTAGAAAGGATATAGGAAAATATTGGTTTGGAAATAGGGTAGTTGATGAGTGGAACAGTCTGCCTAGTAGGGTCATTGAAGCTATGACCTTGGGTAGTTTCAAATTTAGGTTGGATAAATTCATGAGTGAGAGGGGTTGGATTTGAGTGGGACTCGCACTTTAGTTAATAGAATCTTCAAAGCTTATTTCTTGGGTAGAATTGAAAATTAGGTTGGGAAATTATTCTGTTAGTGGGATGGATTGTGAAGGACCTGCCTAGTATGGGCCAACAGGCCTACTGCAGTGTTCCTCCTTTCTTATGTTCTTATGTTCTTATATTTTTTTCATTTCCCAGTTGGTCCATATCTGCAAATTTCCCAGGCGTAGTGCCAACACACTCGCTTGTTTTTACATGGCCCTGTTTTATTGTGTCCGAGTTGGGGATCATTTTATTCAGTGCGAGTGTAAGTGACTCTGTGCCACTAAATCTGTACTGGTGCAAGTGGTAGAGTCTGTAGCTATATCACCGTAGTTGCTAGAATTACTGACAATATGTCAGGTAATAGGACACCAGTGCAAGTAATGTGGCATTTTATTGTGGCAACGTTTCGCTCTCCAGGAGCTTTGTCAAGCCTTAACCTCTTCCAGTGAGTCTGTGCTGGAGGTTGTGAGGGAGTGGCTCTGGCTCTGAGGGAGTGGCTCTGGCTCTGAGGGAGTGGCTTTGGCTCTGAGGGAGTGGCTTTGGCTCTGAGGGAGTGGCTCTGGCTCTGAGGGAGTGGCTCTGGCTCTGAGTGAGTGACTCTGGCTCTGAAGGAGTGACTCTGGCTCTGAGGGAGTGGCTCTGGCTCTGAGGGAGTGGCTCTGGCTCTGAGGGAGTGGCTCTGGCTCTGAGGGAGTGGCTCTGGCTCTGAAGGAGTGGCTCTGGCTCTAAAGGAGTGACTCTGGCTCTGAGGGAGTGGCTCTGGCTCTGAGGGAGTGGCTCTGGCTCTGAGTGAGTGACTCTGGCTCTGAGAGAGTGACTCTGGCTCTGAGGGAGTGGCTCTGGCTCTCAGGGAGTGACTCTGGCTCTGATGGAGTGACTCTGGCTCTGAGGGAGTCGCTCTGGCTCTGAGGGAGTGACTCTGGCTCTGAGGGAGTGGCTCTGGCTCTAAGGGAGTGACTGTCTCTGAGGGAGTGACTGGCTCTGAGGGAGTGACTCTGGCTCTGAGGGAGTGACTGGCTCTGAGGGAGTGACTCTGGCTCTGAGGGAGTGACTGGCTCTGAGAGAGTGACTGGCTCTGAGGGAGTGGCTCTGGCTCTGAGGGAGTGACTGGCTCTGAGGGAGTGGCTCTGGCTCTGAGGGAGTGACTGGCTCTGAGGGAGTGGCTCTGGCTCTGAGGGAGTGACTCTGGCTCTGAGGGAGTGACTGGCTCTGAGGGAGTGACTCTGGCTCTGAGGGAGTGACTGGCTCTGAGGGAGTGACTCTGGCTCTGAGGGAGTGACTGGCTCTGAGAGAGTGACTGGCTCTGAGGGAGTGGCTCTGGCTCTGAGGGAGTGACTGGCTCTGAGGAGTGACTCTGGCTCTGAGGAGGCTGGCTCTGAGGAGTGGCTCTGGCTCTGAGGAGTGACTGGCTCTGAGAGAGTGACTGGCTCTGAGGGAGTGACTCTGGCTCTGAGGGAGTGACTGGCTCTGAGGGAGTGGCTCTGGCTCTGAGGGAGTCTCTCCTTGGGTTTGTTGGCTCCAGACTGTCGCAATAGTTTTCTCCCTTCCATATTATATACCCCAGGTAAACTATCCAAGAAAAGCTGTGTCCTGAATACTTCTCTTCAGTACTCTCCTTAGTACTCTCCTGAAGTACTCCTTAATACTCTCCTGAAGTACTCCTTAGTACTCTTTTGAAGTACTCCTTAGTACTCTTTTGAAGTACTCCTTAGTACTCTTTTGAAGTACTCCTTAGTACTCTTTTGAAGTACTAATTAGAACTCTCCTGAAGTGCTCTTTAGTATTCTTGAAGTACTTCTTAGTACTCTCCTGAAGTACTCCTCGGTACACTCCTGAATCCTCTTCAAACCCCCATATCCCAGTCGCTTGATTAATACCATCAATGGAAGCAGATTATAATCTTGTACAAGAGACGTGGTGTTTACACAAACAGAAGTCACGTGTAACGTGGTGTTTACACAAACAGAAGTCACGTGTAACGTGGTGTTTACACAAACAGAAGTCACGTGTAACGTGGTGTTTACACAAACAGAAGTCACGTGTAACGTGGTGTTTACACAAACAGAAGTCACGTGTAACGTGGTGTTTACACAAACAGAAGTCGTGTAACGTGGTGTTTACACAAACAGAAGTCACGTGTAACGTGGTGTTTACACAAACAGAAGTCACGTGTAACGTGGTGTTTACACAAACAGAAGTCGTGTAACGTGGTGTTTACACAAACAGAAGTCACGTGTAACGTGGTGTTTACACAAACAGAAGTCACGTGTAACGTGGTGTTTACACAAACAGAAGTCACGTGTAACGTGGTGTTTACACAAACAGAAGTCACGTGTAACGTGGTGTTTACACAAACAGAAGTCACGTGTAACGTGGTGTTTACACAAACAGAAGTCACGTGTAACGTGGTGTTTACACAAACAGAAGTCACGTGTAACGTGGTGTTTACACAAACAGAAGTCACGTGTAACGTGGTGTTTACACAAACAGAAGTCACGTGTAACGTGGTGTTTACACAAACAGAAGTCACGTGTAACGTGGTGTTTACACAAACAGAAGTCACGTGTAACGTGGTGTTTACACAAACAGAAGTCACGTGTAACGTGGTGTTTACAAACAGAAGTCAGTGTAACGTGGTGTTTACACAAACAGAAGTCACGTGTAACGTGGTGTTTACACAAACAGAAGTCACGTGTAACGTGGTGTTTACACAAACAGAAGTCACGTGTAACGTGGTGTTTACACAAACAGAAGTCACGTGTAACGTGGTGTTTACACAAACAGAAGTCACGTGTAACGTGGTGTTTACACAAACAGAAGTCACGTGTAACTCTCCTTGTTTGTCAATCCACAGGACTCCTCCACACGTTCCACAAGTAATAATAATAATATCTTTATATTCTACAAGTACATGTACAAGGTATACAGTCCTAGCTGACGTCAGTCACATGGAAAGCCGCTTGTTATGCTGAGCATTTCAGGCAAATTAGGTCAGTTTTGTCCCAGGATGCGACCCACACCAGTCAACTAACACCCAGGTACCTATTTTACTGATGAGTGAACATGGACAGCAGGTGTCTTATGGAAACACGTCCTAATGTTTTCCAGCCATACCAGGGGATCGATCCCCGGACCTCAGTGTGTGAGCTGAGTGCGCTAGCGATCCAGCTACAAATATTAACTGTAACTGCGGTGTGCCTAAGCATTTGTCAGTCTAAAACAACTTTGTTGAATTGTGCGCATTGTAAATTACCTAACTTTATGTAAGTTAGCTGACTTTTCGAAGACTTTGTATGGGAATACTCGTATGGGAATACTCGTATGGGAATACTCGTATGGGTATACTCATATGGGTATACTCGTATGGGAATACTCGTATGGGTATACTTGTATGGGAATACTCGTATGGGTATACTCGTATGGGTATACTCGTATGGGAATACTCGTATGGGTATACTTGTATGGGAATACTCGTATGGGAATACTCGTATGGGTATACTCGTATGGGAATACTCGTATGGGTATACTCGTATGGGAATACTCGTATGGGTATACTCGTATGGGTATACTTGTATGGGAATACTCGTATGGGAATACTCGTATGGGTATACTCGTATGGGAATACTCGTATGGGTATACTCGTATGGGTATACTCGTATGGGAATACTCGTATGGGAATACTCGTATGGGTATACTTGTATGGGTATACTCGTATGGGTATACTCGTATGGGAATACTCGTATGGGTATACTCGTATGGGTATACTCGTATGGGAATACTCGTATGGGTATACTTGTATGGGTATACTCGTATGGGTATACTCGTATGGGAATACTCGTATGGGAATACTCGTATGGGTATACTTGTATGGGTATACTCGTATGGGAATACTCGTATGGGTATACTCGTATGGGTATACTTGTATGGGTATACTCGTATGGGAATACTCGTATGGGAATACTCGTATGGGAATACTCGTATGGGAATACTCGTATGGGTATACTCGTATGGGTATACTCGTATGGGTATACTCGTATGGGAATACTTTGGTTATGGGTATACTTGTATGGGAATACTCTATTGGGGAATACTCGTATGGGAATACTCGTATGGGAATACTCGTATGGGTATACCTTGTATGGGTATACTCGTATGGGAATACTCGTATGGGAATACTCGTATGGGTATATACTCGTATGGGTATACTCGTATGGGTATGCTCTTAGGAATATCGTATGGGAATACTCGTATGGGAACTCGTATGGGAATATAATGGGGTATGCTCGTATGGGTATACTCGTATGGGAATACTCGTATGGGAATACTCGTATGGGAATACTCGTATGGGTATACTCGTATGGGTATACTCGTATGGGTATACTCGTATGGGATACTCGTATGGGTATACTCGTATGGGAATACTCGTATGGGAATACTCGTATGGGAATACTCGTATGGGAATACTCGTATGGGTATACTCGTATGGGTATACTTGTATGGGTATACTCGTATGGGAATACTCGTATGGGAATACTCGTATGGGTATACTCGTATGGGAATACTCGTATGGGAATACTCTGGGTATACTGTTGGGAAACTCAGAAGGGAATACTCTTGAGGTAATACTCTATGGGAATTTTCTATGCCAATTATCTTGTATGGGAATATAAAATGGGAATACTCATTTGGTTTTTCTCGTATGGGAATCTCGTTTTGGGAAAATTATGGGTATACTCGTATTGGAATACTCTGTAGGGAATCTCTTGGGAATACTCTTTTGGGGAAAACTCGTTTGGGGGGAAAACTCTTGGTATAAAATGTTGGGTATCTCGTTGGAGATCTTGTTGGGAACTATGGGAATCTCGTATGGGTATGCTTTGGGTACTGCTCGAAATGGGTTTTTTCCAATTAGGAATCCCTTGTTTTGGAAAATTCTGTTTTTGGCTTTGTGTATTTTTAGAGGGTGTGCTTTTGGGGGTTTGGGGGAGACCTTCCCGGGTTAGGATTAGGCTGGGTCCCCTTATTGAGGGGGTCCCCCCCCCAGGTGGTAAGGGTTTTTTAAAACCCTCCCGGGGGGCCGGGGTTTAAAACCGGGGAAAAAAGAAAGGAGAAAAGGAGAGGGGGAGGGGGGAAAGTCGGGCACAGTTTCAACAGAAAAGCTACGGGGCAAGCTCGGGAAAAAAGCGCTGTAGATTCAAAGGGGGTTCTTTAACATTTTGGGAAAAATTTTTGTTAAAACCTTAAACCGGGGGAAAAACATTAACTATTGCTTTAAATTTCCCCCCCTGAACTATTTTAAAATTTAAAATATTTTTGTTTTTTTCATTTTTTAAAAATTCCCTTTTTTCCCTTTTAAAATTTTTTAAAAACCCCTTTTAAAACAAAAAACCCAAAATTAATTTCCCCTGTTCCAAAATTTTTTTAATTAAAACCCAAGGTTTAAAAAATTAAAATTTTTTGATTTAAAAAATTTTTCCCCAAATTTCCCCTTTTTTAAAAAATTCTTATTTTTTTTAAAATCCTTTTTTTTTTAAAATTTTAAAATTTTTTTTTAAAATTTATTAGAAGGGGGGGTATTTTTTTAAAATTAAATAGGGTTAAAAAAACCCTTTTTGCCTCCCCCTTTTCCTTTTTTAAAACCCCCCTTTCCGCCCCCTTTCACCTTTCCCCCCTTTCCTTTTTTAACTCCACATTCCACCAGTTAACCCCTTTTTTTTTCCCCCCTTTACATCCAGGGTGTTTTTAACTTTTTCAAATTAAAATTTTTTTTTTTGGGGGAAACCCAAATTCCCGGGGGCCTTTTTTCCCCTAAATTTTTGGGGCCCATTTTTTTTCTTTTTTTAATTTGCTACAATTTTTTTTGTGTGGAAAGTTTTTTTTCTGGGATTTTTATAATAAAGGGGCCCCCTATGGGGGCCCTTTTAAAAAATTTTTGGGGTCCCAAATGAAATTAATTTATTGATTAAAAAATTTTTAAAAGGGGGGGTTTGTTTTTGGGTTTTTAAATGGTATTGGCATTTGGGTGAGGTTTTGGGGAAAAGTGGGGAAAATGAATATTTTGGAGAAACAGTTTTTAAATAGGGTTTGGGGAAGGAATTTTCCAAAAAATTCCCCAAAGGCTTTAAAGGTGGTTTGGGGTTTTGGGGGTTAAAATTTTTGTTTTTTTTTTAAAATTTAAAAAAAAAAAAAATTTTTAAATTTAGAAAAGGGGGTTAAGAAAAAATTTAAGGGGGAAGCTTTTAAAAGGCAGGAGGGTTTTTTTTTAAAAAAATTTTAATAAAAACCCCCATTTTTAAAAAGGACCCGGGGGTTTTTTGGGGGTTTTGGGGGAAATTTTAAGGGGGGATAATAAATGGGGTAGGGGGAGAAAATTTTAAGGTGGGGGAAATTTTGGGGGTACCCGGGGGGGGTTTTTAATTTTTAATTTTTGGGCCCGGGTGAAAAACCCCCGCATTATTCCACCCCTCTCCCCTCTCTCTCCTAAAATAAAAATATAATAAAATAAATATAAGCAAAAAAAATTTAATAAAATATGGAAGGGCAGGAAAAATTCTTTCCCCCTTTTCCGGGCCCGTTTTTTTAAAGGGGCCCCCTTGGGGGTTTTAAAATTTTTTTGGGGAAACAGGAAAAAAAACTTTTTTAAAAATAGGTTTTTTACATACCCAGCACCCAAGACGAAGCCAAACCCTGCAAACGAATTCCCTTCTTGGGGCCCCCGTTCCCCAATTTTCCCATGTTTTTCCCACCCCAAGCCTGTAAAAGTTTTTCCCCAATTTTTAAAATCCCTCCCCCAAAACCCAGCACCCCCCCCCAAAACTACCCCCCCCGGGCCTAACCCCAAAATTTTTTGAGTTTTTGGCCCCCAAACCCGGCGGCCTCTGCCCAAAATCCCCCCAAGGCAGTTTTCCCCTTTCTATTTTTTTCCCCCCAAACCCATATATCATAAAGTTTCCCCTTTAAAATTTTCCCTTTTTTTGGGGGTTTTACCCCGAAACCTGCAGTATTCCCCAGCCCAAAAGCCCCCTCCCCCTTTTCCCCCGCCCAATTTAAGGTCTGCAAAAAACCCCTTTTCCCCCAAAATGCAAAAATTTTAAAAATATACCCATACAGTTTCCCGGGTATTCCTGCAATCCCCTTTAAAAATATCCCTTTTTGGGGAAAAAATACCCAAAACAGTTTTCCCCCCGGGGAGTTTTTCCCAGGGGGTTTTCCCATGCAGTATGCCCATACGGACCCCATCTGAAAATTTTTCCCCCCCCCGGAGTTCCCCAACGGAAATTCCCAGGCAGTTTCCCATCTGGTTTTTACCCGCCTCCGTTTTTATACCCATACAGCCCCCCCCTTGAGTATTCCCATGGGGGAAATTCCCATACGATTTTCGATACAGTATTCCCTTTGAGTATTCCCTGCGGTTTTTCCCTTACGTTTTCCCAACGGTTTTACGTATCCCATCAGTTTCCCCGTATTCCCATGCAGTATCCCAAATATCCCTTTTTTCCCCCCCGAGTATTCCCATCGGAAATTCCCCCCCCGGTATCCCATACAGTTTTCCCAT